>CM059195.1:7434759-7450082 GCA_030323885.1 Branchipolynoe longqiensis | reverse complement strand
AACATTATCATAATTTGACTGATTGGGAAATCAGCCCAAATGCTATGGACTGATTGAGTTAACTATGTTTAATTCTTTATTTAAAAAAAAAGTTGTTCTTGATCTTACTGTAATGTGGACATGACACTATAGAAAGAGTAAATACACAATGGTATTAGAAACTCAGCATGCTATTAGAAACTCAGCATGCAGTACATAGGCCTATATTTTTAGAAGGTTTACATTTTATTTAGGCCCTATTTATTTATATTTTTGTATCTGCAAAGGAAGAAACAAAAGCATAATGTTAAGGCATCCCTGATTTGTTGTGTCTGTATTTGATATTTAAATACACTAAAATGCTTATTTTAATTACATTTCGGGGTAGAGTCAGGGTTATATTTTTTTGTTTAAGGATTCACTAGGGAGGCACATAAACTATTTTTTTTTAACGGGAAGTAAGGTTTAGTGAGTCAGTGTATTATGGGCATTACAAAATTAAAGTAAATACATTAATTAGGGCCAATAAATTTGTCAAGACATATGCTGCTGAAACTCAGCAGTGTGTAGGCCTATATTTGAAAAGGGTTTCACTTTTTTTAAACATATTTTCACATCTGCAAAGTTAGAAACAAAAGCACAATGTTAAGGCAGATTATAGTATAACCATTGCTTTAGGCCTATTTAATGTCTTAAATGATTCGATTTTGAAATACACTAAACATTTAGTTTGGTAGTGGGTGTGTAGTATTAAACTGAATTAGAATAAACAAAAAGCTTTTGCAGCTCAATTCTGCATTCCCATGACTAGATTTTTGTAGTGAGTGTATTATTAAAAAGGCAGGTAATTTCCTAAAAAAGTCAGGAAACTGCCGATCGGCAGGAAATTCTATTAGTGACAACTGTTTACTGTCAAAATCAATCCCCAAAAGTTCAGCATGACAGAAAAGCTGGTACAGCTACCTTTTAATTGTCTTGGTCATATATGATTCTTTTAATCTATTAACAACAAATTTCCTCTTGTCAAAAAACGAATTTGTGAATTAAGTAGGGGCCTACAACAATGTGCTTGAACAGTATAAATTATTCAGTTAGTTTGGTTCCATGAAAAATAAATGTGTTTGTCAAATTTAGTCTTCATATTTTCAGGAAAATCTGATATAGTCCAATGTGTATCTAAAGGGAGCAATGGCAAAATCTATGATATAATTTTTAAAGTTGCAAGAAGTGAAAAGTAATCTGTTAAATAATAGTACTCAGTAGTTAATGTGTGAAAGATCAGATACAAAAGAGAAAAGGTACTAGATTTAGCAGTTCAATCAATCAATAGTTCCGTCCTCTAGTCAAGGGTTGGATGCATTGGTTCTCCACTTGTCCCGATGGTGTGCTGTTCTGATAGACTGTGAATAATTCAAGCCGGTTATCTAGCAGTTAATATTGACAAAATAGGGGTAATATTAGGTACTCCAAACTGATTTTTTCTTTTTGTGACGTTATTTCGTAAATGGTACAGTTAGAAAGATCTTATCACTCTGATTACAAATAAATATATATAGCAGAAATAAATCAGTCCATTAGTCCCGAAGTTATGACTTTTAAAATATTTAATCTTAGCCCCTGATTTTGCACATACTCTTGATACATTTTACAAATGCTTAAATCCTCATGTCCGAGGCTGCCTGCTGAAGATAAATTCAAGGATGAAAGTGGTCCTCGGGAAAAAAAAAGCAGAAATCAAGGGCAGGGTGGGCGATAAGATGGTCAAAATAAGGACATCAGAATACACTCCAAGTACAGCCCATAATGATTTGTGATATTCATGATGCCTTACCAGCTGTCCTCAGGGTGTCAGCTACCTCTGAATGCTATACTTGTATCCAGTAGGTACTCTCATTATGCAACACTAAAATGATTTCCGATGTTATGAATTACCCATGTTACTTACTAGCATGTACATTTAAATTCAAATTTTACCATCAACCCTTCCGTACAAAGCTAAATTAGTTTTGTATTTAGTAGGCTGAGTGTCTGACATGCTTAAGTTTTGATGGTTGAGCCCAGCAGTTGATACCAGTGAATTTAACTCAAAGATCAAATTGTCTTAGTAAAAAAAAATGGGGGGCAGGGGAAATGATCTCCCAGTAGTTCTGAGCTATCTGTAAAAATATAATACTATTTGACAAGTAAGAAAAAGAGTAAATGTTGATTCAGGTATTAAAAGTATTAAAACTGTACTATATTAAATCCAAGTACATGGCAACCCGAGATGGACATCGGAAAAATACACAATAAAACAGTTGAATTTTTTTTTTAGTATACTGATGCCTGATAAAGGTCACACAAAGACTCTTCTATGATATAAAGTATGATGATTGTGCATAAAAATTAGAAGTGATTTAATAAAAAATCAATATATGAACCACAAATGAATGTAACCTGATGATATATGTATTGCCTGTATGTATATTGAAGAAACTGTGCTGCTTTGGTTATAAATAAAAGTATTTGTATGGTTGCACTACTTCCGTCTCCAGCGTTATGAGTTATGCAATATTTACTTACCATCCATAACAAAATCTTTGAAAATATAATATATCTAGTTCTGTTTGAGATATTGATTTGCTTTTTGTACAAAAATGATCAGAATGAGAAGATCTACAATGTGATTACACTGCCTTTAATCTACATCCTTAGGTAAAAAACTGTACAGCCATACACAAGAATGTTCCTCAACCAACTCTACAGCCACATAAAAAATCACCTGAGCGCCCATAATTTAAAAAAAGAAAGATCTGAGGTGGTAGAAGCAATAGACTATAATGTGCATCAGGCTAATACAGTTCTATGAGGGCGGTGGAGCAAAAAGAGTGTCAGGATGTGCAGTCAAGTCTGCTGCCCATATTATCCCCATGGATTTATTGGCAATGTTTGGTTACACAAGTGACAGTATACATCATAACTGTGTGCACACTACGCTGCTATCAGGTTTCCGCAGCCTATTGCGCAAGAGCCAATTGACAAATTCTGATTCTGTTTCGCTGAGATCAAGTTATATTTTTTTTAACCCATCTATCATGAGTTCTTTCTTCATGATGTCATTATCTTCTGAATCCATCTGGTTTCTCGAGATCCAGTCCAACCATTCAACTATGTCTTTGTATCTGTTGCCCACATATCCAGATTGCATTTCTAATTTGGATCTGCTCAACACCCAACATACTTTGGTATAATCCCTAACTTGGATCCTTTCATCGGTTTGATGCACACAAGCTCTGGTGAGATCCCTTGTTTATATCTGATCCCTCTCACAGATGGTATACAACTCCTGGAGAATCCCTGGATTTGATCCTCTCCACCAGCTTGGTTTACACCTCCTCGTCGGATCAGCGGTTTGGATCCCTTCTCGCATAAAGATGTACATCACGGCCATCTTGTCCAGCCATGCAAAAGAAATGTCACCACAATGCTTTAATTTCTATATTAAATCTTGTTCAGACAGCAATACAGCGTTATCCTGGTGGTCTAAACATATGTGAAGAGAGGCACATGCGCTTCGTGAGAATGTCCACATGGTGCTGATACAGTGAATAATGTTTAAAAGGCCCCTAAATACACAACATAATTATATACCAACATAAATTAAATGCCAATCATTAGAAATAGAATTTAAAGCTGCATAATCCGATCGAGCATCAAATTTTCAAAACCAAAATAATGATCTACATTTGATTATACATATCTAACTTAGATACTGAGGCACTTATTAAGCATTTGTTGCCACATAGAAGGGGATACTGAGTCACTGTCTCAAAGGTTAGCCATCGAATTAATAAAAGTTATTTCACCCTGAATGAAGGAAGATTATAACAATCAATTTAATATATTTATCTCAGAAAATAACAGAAACTCAAAATCTCACGTATGCATAGCCATAGATAGATATTAGAAAAACTGGCAAAAGATTTCGACATGCTGGGGAAATGAACTGAGCTGGTAAATGGAGTTAGCATATGCCAGCATATACGCTCATCATACGTCATCATAGGTTGGCGTAGGTCGAGCCGCCGAAAGATTTTTGTGCATGTTCAAAATTGTCAACCTATGCCGGCGTATGGTTCATAGGTTGCTCATACGCTAGATGTACACTAGACGTACGCCGGCATAGGTTAGGGGTAGGTCGGCATAGGTTAGCCGTATGTTGATTGGACGCCCACCACGTATCTCTGGCGTATGTAGCGTTCACCTAGCTTACGGGTAAAGGGGCTGTCACACTACAACGTATAGAGTTAGCGTATGCCGACGTATGCGCTTTTCGACCAACAAGTCGGCATACGCCGTCATAGGTTACGCATAGGTTGGACATAGGTCATATACGCTTTTCATATGTCGTCATAGGTGGGGGTGTAGGTGTGTGGTGACGGCTTAGGGGTGTGGTGGGGGTGTAGGTGTGTGGTGGGGCTTTAGGGATGTGGTGGGAGTGTAGGTATGTGGTGGTGGGGTGTAGGTGGGTGTGGTTGAGGTGTATGTGTGTGTGGTGAGGGTGTATGTGTGTATGGTGGTGTAGGTGTGGTGAGGGTGTAGATGTGTGGTGGGGGTATACTGTCCAGCATCAACTAAACATGGCCACCGCCGTCGCCACTGTATCGGCGGTAATATATTTGGGCCAAATCTATTAAATGCTGTCATTTTTAACGTAATTACATACACCATAAGTGAAATTTAATCAAATTAACCCTAAATTCGAACCAATATTAACGCCGCCGCCTCATTGGCGGCGTTATTCATATTGTCGAATGGAGGGATTTCCCAAATCTATAAATAACTTCACGTTTAGCTATAATGTAAGTGTTACGCGCTCCTGCATACCACTTGACACAGTTCCTGACATCGGTAATAGCTACACGGTGATACGCGCTAACACCAAAAGCCGCTAACACCGACTCCTGCATACGGGCCCAGCAGGCTACGAATATGGTCACGTATGGATAGACACCGCTTCGAGTCTACAAATACGGTCGCGTACGTGTAGCCACTGCCTTTCTGTTAATTCAATGAGTTAAATAAAACGTAGTGTCTACCCATATGTGACCGTATGGGTAGAGTTGAAGTCCAGCCTGGGCTCTTATGCATGGACAAAGTTTTATCGCCTCCAGTGTTAACGGCGCGTCCTGGGTTATCTAACGCCGGTGTTCCAGATCTGTCACTGGGCATGTATGGGTACAAAGCGCGGCAGCGTTAGTTAACCTTTCACCTCGATGCGGCGGCGGCGATTTGTTTACTTTACATTCGTCGATTCGACAATGTGAATAACGCCGCCAATTCGGCGGCAGCGTTAATAACGGTTTGATTTTAGGGTTAATCTAATTAAATTTCACTTATTGCGTATGTAAATCTGTCACATATGATCGCATTGAATAGATTTGGGCTTAATACATTGCCGCCGATGTGGCGGCGGCGATGTTTTGTTGATTTTGACAGTATGATATCGACGTCGCTGCGGCGGCGGCGACGATTTGTTTACTTTACATTCGTCGATTTGACAATATGAATAACGCCGCTAATGCGGCGGCAGCATTAATAACGGTTTGATTTTAGGGTTAATTTAATGAAATTTCACGATTTGAGTATGTAATTCTGTTAAATATGATCGCATTGAATAGATTTGCACCTAATCGGTCCCTAACCCTGACGGTAAACTTGATATGGTTTGGGGTTAGCGTAGACAACGTTAAACTTGTGGAGTTTCCCTAACACTGCTCCATACATACCGACTTTTCCCCGCTAACCCGGAGATCGCCGCTAACCACAGGTTTGGAGCGCTAACACTGCTTCATGCATATGGCCCCAGGGGCCATATGCATGGAGCAGTGTTAGCGGCGTGTGGTGTTAAGCCTCTAACACAGGGTAGCTAACACCGGTTATCGGCGGTGTCGAGAACTATGTCAAGCCATATGCATGGACGCTTAAACGGTGAGTGTTAGCTAAATGTGAATGTATTTATAGATTTGGGAAATCCCTCGATTTGACAATATGAATAACACCGCCAATGCGGCGGGTATAATATATTGCCGTCGATTCGGCGGCGGCCATGTTTACTTGACGTTGGACAGTATGGATATCGACGTCGCTGCGGAGGCAGCGATTTGTTTACTTTACATTCGTCGATTCGACAATATGAATAACGTTGCCAATACGGGGCCATCGTTGATATCGCTTCGTTTTTAGGGTTAATTTGCTTAAATTTCACTTATTGCGTATTTAATTCTGTCAAATATGATAGCATTGAATAGATTTGGACACCATCGTCACACTAACCTAACACTAACACCACTGTAAACCAGATATGAGCAGGTGTTAGAATCTCCGACTTTAAACGCACGGTGTTTGCCTAACACTGCTCCACGCATACCAACTTTTCCGCGCTAAACCAGAAATCCCGCGCTAAACACGTTTTGCCTCCCTAACACTGCTCCATGCATATGGCCCCAGGTGTATGTGCATGTGCTGTGCACGCATCTGTAGGGTTAGGGGTAGCGGTAGGGTTAGGGCTATTTCCATCAAATTAAAATCTTAATTTATTATATATATTTAAGCAATGTGCATGTACGCCTAGACTTCGATTCTACCAGTATGGTCACGTACGCTTAGCAACTGCTAAAGATATGTGAGGAACGACCGCGCATGCGCACGTACGCCTAGACTTCAGCTCTACACATACGGTCACGTACGGGTAGCCACTGCCTAAATAAAAACAACTTCATACTCAGTTCATGCTGTTGTGAAGCTACCAGTTTGTCACATACCTACTTAATACATAAATATGAATTCAACTAATAGCATCAGCTAAATCTCTAATCATGAACCTACCTTTCCTTGCTACAATAGACCCATTTACCAAATGTAAATAATGAGGAAAGACTACAAGTGGCAGTAACAGCCATTTTGTAAATAAGAAAGCAAGGCTTGCAGCCACTTAAGAGCAAGGCTCTCATTGGTTGAACTGTTGTGCCCAACAAGCATTTGTAAGATACCATCTGATTGGATCCGAGATCTGGAGTCGTGAGCGTGCTCGGAGCCTGAACGCAAATAGACCAAAATGCATCGCCGAGAGGTCGCCGAGGCGCCTCCGAGACGGACCTGCAGATAACGCGGCCCAGGGTGATGCGCATTCCGAGGGACACCAGTGCCAGGGACACTTCCATTCAAATGCATTGTTAACGGCCGTGAGCAAATCTTCATACAGAAGAAGTCAAATATCTCCCAAATTACACCATCTAGAAACAAATCGCTTGGTACACATATAGAAAACATCTTTACCATAAAGACTATATTAAATTTAATATGAATAAGCAATGCTTATGACCGACCCACCGATATAACTACAGCAAAGTATTTTATGATTTTTTTTACTCCACTTGTGGTGTTCGATTTGAAATTCTATCAACTCGGGTGACCCGAATATGCCCGTCGTTTCCGCGAAGTAAACTATTAATATTTCATTTTTGCACCCATGTTTATGCCAAATTGTTATTTATTTCTCTAGTTTTGAACTGCACGTATCGGCAAATTCTATGGCAGCGGGCATTTGTATTGATATATTATTAACCAATAGCTGACCCCGAATACCGTCAATTGGGCGCAGAAATACAACACATGGTTAACGGTCGCACACATTCCAGGGATACAAAACACTCTGGCAGATAAAAAGAGTAGGATTTTCCATGACCACCTTGAATGGTCACTAAATAAAACCATTTTCAACAAAATTTGTCAGAAATGGGGTAAGCCCACAATAGACTTATTTGCTTCCAGAAATAATTTAAAATTAAAACGGTATGTCTCATGGCATCCGGAACCAAACGCATGGCACATAGATGCCTTCTCAATGATTTGGCGAAATGAATTCATAAGCAGAGTAGCAAGGAAGATACGACTGGAGGAAGCGCACGCGATCCTCATCGTTCCCGAATGGGACACGCAACCATGGCTAGCGGTGTTGATGTTGACAGCCAGAGGCTGCCTCCGATTCCGAAGATCCCGTAGATATACACCATTACATGAATGGGGGTGTATGCAATCATAGTATATGACATGTGGACATCTACCTACTGGGTACTAGTAAGTAATTAACTTGGATATAAACAGCTCTATTGGCTGTGGACATGATTGGGTGTGCGAGACACAAAACAAATACCTCTGTAATTGTGGTATAAACATACCCAGACCAACAGACATTTAAAGTCTGACATACACTTACCTAGTGTAAGGAAAGAACACTACTAAGTCCAACATACAACTACCAATGTTTTGGTTGGTTATTGGAGTTTTTTGTCATAGCAACATCTAAGGTTATCAGGTTATCCCAAGGGGCATGGCATAATAACACATAACAGACTGTTATATTAAAAAAGAGCAAACCATAACTGGGTTTTTGTGGTTCTTAGGAAATTCCATACAATTTTCTTAATTTAGATATTATTATGGTGAATATATATATATATTTTACCTCGGTAAACAGCCTCAGGCTAGGGAGAGGTAAGCACGTCCGGTACCAGCAATTAGCATATACAACTCACGACTGGATAACGTGTCGTTGGGTTGCTCCGGCAAAATTAGTCTACATACAAGCAAATACGCAGTAAGTATTATAAAAACTGTGGTTAGCTTAATTATGATGCATTAGAGCATCAATATGGAAAGTTTAGACTTTCGTTGGTCCAATTTGGACGAGTTATTTGGTTATAAACAACCAAGGATAGAACACTCGAGTGGGTTTCTCGAAGGAACCAAACCGGTCATTAGCGGTTCTGTCAACACCCGGGTCACCGTGTGACTATGGGTAGAGATGTGGGTTTCGCCCTATCTCATCCCAGATAGCACACAGCCGTCGGGCCGACGTCGGCTATTGGTCGCACCGTCGCAATCGACTTTCCACCGTCAGGCCGCCGTCGGGCCACCGGTGGATTTCCGACGTTGGGAATCAATCCCTTTCCACTTTTGAGCCACCGTCGGGCCACCGTCGGGCCGCCGGTGGTGTTCCGACGTTAGGGTTCAATCCAAATTTCCACTTTTGAGCCGTCGGGCCTCCGTTGGCCCGACGGTGGTGTCCCGACCTTAGGTTTCAAACCTTTTCCACTTTTGAGTCATCGTCGGCCCGACGGTGGTGGGCCGCCGCAGGTTTGCATTCATTGTCCACACTTGGTATACCATCGGGCCATCGTCGGCCCGACGGTGGTGTTCCGACGTTAGGGTTCAAACCTTTTCCACTTTTGAGTCACCGTCGGGCCGACGGAGGCCTGACGGTGGTGGGCCGCCGCAGGTTTGCATTCATTTTCCACACTTGGTATACCGTCGGGCCATCGTCGCCCCGACGGTGGTGGGCGGCGCATGCGCAGTTCTTTAAATTTGGATTTCGGCTCGAGTCGCCAGCGGAACACGTGCGATTGTTGATCAGTGTTCTTTTTCTACCAATAACTCCAGAAATCCCAGGAATTTTAAGGAATCATTTACCAGGTTTGTTTATTAATATGTTTAGATTATTTTGTAAAAGTTTTGTAATTTATTACGAATTATTAATGGAATTATTCGTGTTAATTCGATTTGAATTATCCGATACGGTTTGTTTACTTCGAATCGCCAGCGGAACACGTGCGATTGTTGATCAGTGTTCTTTTTCTACCAATAACTCCAGAAATCCCAGGAATTTTAAGGAATCATTTACCAGGTTTGTTTATTAATATGTTTAGATTATTTTGTAAAAGTTTTGTAATTTTTTACGAAGTATTAATGGAATTATTCGTGTTAATACGATTTGAATTACCCTGTACGGAATTTTGACGAAGGATCGCCATCTTGGTTTTTTCCGAGAAGACACTGTCACTATAGTGTCAATACGTACAGACTATATTAAATTTATATGGTATGGGTTCTCGATTTCTATTAATTTTGAATAAAATAATATTTTTACAGTGACAGTGTCTTCTCGGCTCGTCGGCCCGACGGCGTTTGTCGCCGTCGCCCCGACGGCGGCAGCCGCCGTCGGGGCGACGGTGGAAGGTTGGACAAAACAACGTCGGCCCGACGGCGTTTGTCGCCGTCGCCCCGACGGCGGCAGCCGCCGTCGGGGCGACGGCGGGAGGTTGGACAAAACAACGTCGGCCCGACGGCGTTTTCCACCGTCGGGCCGCCAGAGCGGCCGCCGTCGGGCCGCCGTCGGGCCGACGACTGTGTGCTGTCTGGGATGTGGAAATTCTCTCGTACTCTAATAGAGAGTAATGTTGGAGATGCTCCTGGGTTTCTTTTATAGACTCCCCTAGACAAAACTTTTTCAGGCGTTTCTCCGAGTTTCGTAGCATTTTCTCCAACTTGTTGACGTAGTAGTCACAGGTGGGAGAAGTGTGCGGAACAGAGGGATGGGCGGGCCGATACACTGGTCCCGACCCCGCGTAAAGATTTGGGTTTGACCCACAATCCACGCACAAATTTAGCTTATTACGCCTGTGTTATAACGGTATAAACACGTTCTCTAACACCACCAGATGTCCAATTGAGTTTGAAACAACCAAATTGTGACAAATATATATACCAGGACTGACCAAAAATCTTTGTTTACAGTTCCTGATGGCCACGAAGCGGAGTAAGCGCGGTGCAGCAGCAGCCGAGGGGCGTGTTCCGAGTGGAGTGGACGAGGAGTACGACTCCTCACCTGTGTTGTCGGCAGGGCCGTCGACACAGCCCCGGGCGCATATCCTCTCCGACCCGGACGAGGACGCAGTGCCTGATGTGCCTGCGCCTCCAGATTGGGAGGCTCGCTTTGCACGGTTGGAAAGCCACATCTTGACTTCCAAATCGCCCGTGTCTCGGAAGCGGCGTAGGCCGAGTGTCCAAGAGGATTCGTATGAGGATTTCTTGGACACAGACTCAGCGGTGGAGCTTAAGGCTCCTCCTCCTCCTTCTCCTAAACGGAGGAAGAAGAAGAAACAGGTGATTTCTTCGGGTGATGAATTCACCAAGGAGCGGGCAGAGACTGGTTTTCGCAAAAAGCGGAAGACTAAGTCCAAAAAGAAGAAGAGGAAGAGGAAATATTCTTCTTCTGATTCGTCCACTGAGTCTACTTCTACGGAATCAGACTCAGACACCATATATGAAGTGTCTATGCGGACATTGGCACTAAAGTGGCTAAGAAGGTGGAGAAGCCAAAGGCTAAGCGGGTTAAAACCACTACGCTTATGCGCGAGACCGTGAATGGTCATTTTCGCACGTTATCTCCAAGTTAGGAGATGAGTTAACAGGCATAAAGGGTGTTCCCAACTCCATCATTAAAGAAATGGATCGGGATGTCAATATGACGGATGACCGTAAGAAGTTTGAGGATGTGTTGCACACAGTGCATAAGGCAGTGTTGGCTACCCTAACAGCTATTGTTCCTGTGGCTAATAGGATGCAGAGTGAAAATAAGTTCTCGTCTTTGGCTAAGACAATGGACAAAGGCATTGCAGTGTTAGCGGCGGCAGGTAATTACCTGTCGTATCGAAGATATGAAAATGTCTTCAAGTCAGTTTGCACAGATGCTGGCAAGGAAGTGGCTCGCTCTAAGAAGGTTACCGATAATGAGGGGAAGGAGTTTACGCTTTATCTTGCTCCAGAGCCGATTAAAGGGAAACCCTTAGATAACACCAAGATGTTTGGCGGTCAACTACAATACCTCTATAAAGAGGTAGAGACTGCAGCCAAGAGTGGCAAAAACATGGATGGCAAGAAGAAACAGGAAGCTCCTCGTTTCAAAAAGTCACGAGGGGATTTTCGTCCACGACGGTTCACCAGAGGAACCAGACCGAGTTCAAACTTCGGTCAAGGGTTTCGGGGCCGGGGCGCTCGCCCAGGCTGGACCGACAACACCGCACGGCCAATAGGCCGAGGGTTCAACTCGTCGAGACCTTTCCCCAGGGGCGGGTCCAAGTAGAGGTCCAAACACAAACTTTACAAGTCCCTGCAGCCTCTAAAAACACACAAACTGTAAGCAACTTTGTGGCTGGTAATATTAGTAATCATATTTCTGAGTGGCACAAAATTACTAGTGACCAAGAAATTTTAAAAATAGTTAGGGGTGTTCACATTCCCTTTACACAAATTCCTGTACAAAGTATAATACCTTTTCCATATAACATTCAACCAGTTGAACGAGACGCACTAACTAAACAGGTACATAAATTCTTTGAGAAAGGAATTATACAAAAAGTGACACACTGTTCAGGACAGTTTATTTCAAACATTTTCTCGAGACCGAAGCCTAATGGTGATGTTCGAATGATCCTGGATTTAACAATCCTTAATAAAAGGGTGGAATATCGACATTTTAAAATGTTCTCTCTAGATACGGCACGAGATCTGATTACACCAGATGCGTGGATGGCTAGTGTTGATTTACAGGATGCATATTATACGCTTCCCATAATGGAACAATACCGAAAATTTCTTCGATTTATTTGGGATAACCAACTCTATGAGTTTACCTGCATGCCGAATGGCTTAGCTTGTGCGCCTCGTTTATTTACTAAATTGCTTAAACCTGTTTTCTCGGTAATGGCGAGGAAGGGTCACATAATGTTTCCATACATAGATGATTCTTTTATTATAGCATCAACACAAATTGGTTGTGTGAATGCAGTTTTGGATTTATGTGCATTACTCACTAAATTGGGGTTTTATGTACATCAACAAAAGTCAGTGTTTAAACCAACAAAACAACTCAAATGTTTAGGGTTTATTCTGGATACACAGTCCCTTACAGTGTCGATAACAGAACAAAAACTAATTAAGTTTATGACTACAGCGACTCAGCTTATTAAGTTATCAAAGCCAAAAATTAGACAGGTTGCTGTTCTTATTGGCATAATGACATCATATGCACCTGCTGTGTTATATGGGAAGGCCCATATTAAGTCGCTAGAAATAGATAAAAATTTAGCGTTAACACGAACTAAAGGCAATTTTGAGCGAAAGATGTTTATTTCGCAAGAAGGGTTACAGGATATTGGATGGTGGATGCAACATATAGCAAGTTCACCAAATCCAATCCGCATGGCGGAACCTAATACAGTAATTACTACTGATGCTTCGTTAGAAGGTTGGGGAGCTCATCGAGATGGGGTCACAACAGGAGGTAGATGGCTTGATGATGAAAAATCAGACTATATTAATGCACTAGAATTGCGTGCTATTTATCTGGGCTTACGTAGTTTAGTAAAGATAAATAAATCACAGGTTAGAATACTAACTGATAATACTACTGCCATGGCATATATTCGTAACATGGGTGGAACCAAATCAAAGTCTTGCAATCAGTTATCTAAACTGATTTGGAACTGGGCACAGGCTCAACAAGTCTGGCTGACTGTAGCGCATATTCCAGGGTCACAAAATACACTTGCAGATTATAAAAGTAGAAATTTCCATGACCATTTAGAGTGGTCTCTCTCTACACATTTGTTTAACTTCGTTTGTGAAAAATGGGGTACACCTGAAGTTGACTTATTTGCATCACGAAATAATAACAAGTTACCCTGTTATGTTTCTTGGCATCCTGAACCGGATGCTTGGAAAGTAGATGCGTTTGCTATTACCTGGGAAAATAATTATTTTTATATTTTCCCACCATTTAGCATTATCAGCCGAGTAGTGAGAAAAATCGGCTTGGAAGGGACACATGCGATACTGGTGGTGCCCGATTGGGACACGCAACCTTGGCTGCCAGCAGTTTCACAACTGGCAAAAGATCGTATACGATTCCCAAGAAAACTCGGGAATCTGACGCACCACGGACCGCTAGTGGTTCACGGCGACGTGTCAACGACGCCCCTATTGGCATTCCTTTTCTAAGGAAGCAGCTACAGCAATTTGGATTGGACAGAATTACTGAGGATAGGATAGTATCGGATGCCTGGAGGCCAGGAACTGTCAAAATGTATACAACCTATTTAAAGAAATGGGGTGTACATTGTTTGTTAATGAAAGTTAAGCCAACAAATCCAAAGATTTCACAAGTAGCTCGGTTTCTTCGTTCTCTAGAGGATGAAGGACTTTCCTTTGGATCGATTAATGCGGCGAGGTGTGCGTTATCAATTATATTACCTAGAATTGATGGCGAAACAGTTGGAAAACATTATGTTATTTGTTATTTACTTCGTTCAATTTATCAAAGGAATCCTCCAAAACCAAAGTATAGTCGGTTTTGGGATGTTTCTATAGTATTTAAGTTGTTTCAGGCTTGGCCTCACAACTCGTGGTTAGATATAAAACAGTTAGGTTTTAAGGTCGCGGTCCTGTTATTGTTAGTAACCGGACACAGAGGACAGACGATTGTTGCTTTATCCTTAACTGGATTAGAAATAGACAAGGAACAAGCTACGTTTGATTTAGAAAAATTGCTTAAATCGAACACGTTAGGTGACCCTTTATCAACGGTTCACTTAGACTGTTTTCCGAATGATCGGAAATTATGTGTTGTGTCGGCCATACGGGCTTATATATACAAGACAAAGGATTTACGTGCATCACAACAACTATTAGTGAGCTTTATAAAGCCACATAAGGCGATTTCACGAGACACACTTGCCAGATGGACAATTACGGTGTTGAAATTGGCTGGAGTGGATACGAGTAAATACTCTTCCCACTCAACTAGAGGAGCCATGGTCTCCAAGGCACGGGTGCTTGGTATTTCTGTGAAAAGAATACTAGCGCATGCAGGCTGGAAGACGGCTAAGTCGTTTGCAAAACATTATAATAAACGACTAGAAAAGCCTACCGGCGTTGCAAAGCGTCTTCTCGCCAACTAACAAGAATAGGTGAGAACAAAAATTTAGAATGTTATAATAATAAGAAAGAATGATATTAAGGATAAAAATGAATTATGTAAAGGTCTCCCTAGCCTGAGGCTAGCCTGAGGCTGTTTACCGAGGTAAAATAGTATAGTTATACGAGTCTTACCTTGGTACAGATGATGGATAACTGTTGTTTTACCGAGGTATAAGCCTCGGATAGATGTGGGCTAGGGCCCTCCCGCCACACCCTGCCACATCTATTCCGTTGGTGTACCTTTTCGGTAAAGTAATAGTATCCATTGTTTGAAAGTCATTTTTATCCTCAATAAGTAGGTTAAGATTGCTGGTACCGGACGTGCTTACCTCTCCCTAGCCCACATCTATCCGAGGCTTATACCTCGGTAAAACAACAGTTATCCATCATCTGTACCAAGGTAAGACTCGTATAACTATACTATATATATATATATATATAACATATATATATATATATATATATATATATATATATATATATATGTG
>CM059195.1:7380801-7434259 GCA_030323885.1 Branchipolynoe longqiensis | reverse complement strand
CTAATAGCAGATATTGGCAAATTGGCAAATTGGCAAATTGAATTAGATAACAATAGTAGCAAATTATGCACACTCAATACACCATGGGGTCGGTATTGTTTCACTCGGTTATCCTTTGCCATTAAAACTGCCGGCGACATGTTCATACAAGAAATGAATCAAATCTTGTATGGTCTACCAGGAGTAAATGTCATCACAGACGACATATTGGTATATGGCTCTACAATTGAGGAGCACAACGCCCATCTAGAGACAGTATTAAAAAGAGCATGAGAGGTTAATTTAAAATTTAATCCGTCAAAATCTAAAATATGTAAAACAGAAGTCAATTATGTGGGGCACACACTAACACAGTCAGGGGTAAAGCCAACCGATGAAAGAATTCAGGCAATTATTGGAAAATTTATCCCGAACATGTCGGAAATAGCTAAACCACTCCGAATACTATTAACAAAAAACATCGAATGGCATTGGCAAGACAAGCAAATTGAAGCTTTCTCAATGTTAAAAAAAACTATTAATTGCAGCACCTGTTTTGCAATACTCAAAATACCCAGAAGTGGTGGAGTTAAATTCAACTACTAGTACATCCACGATTGTAGCATTAAAACAAATCTTTTGCCATTTCGGCATACCCAAAATTGTGGTATCGGACAATGGTCTGGAATTCCAAAGTGCAGCATACAAAAATGTTGCTGCAGAATTCGGATTTAAAGTGATGTATTCCAACCCTCAACATGCACAAAGTAACGGCCTGGCCGAGCGGTACATGCAAACACTAAAACACATAATAAAGAAAGCAACCCACCAGAATAGCGACTATAACATAACACTGTTAAATTATAGAAACAATCCGCTAACCAACATAAATGCATCACCAGCTCAGCTACTATTCAGCAGAAGACTAAGATGTAAATTACCCTCAACCGAAAAACACCTAAAACTGCAAATTCAGCAATCAAAATCTAAAGAGTTCAGAAAAATGCAACAAACACAAAAATTATATTAGGACAAACATGTCGGTGGACAACATGTCAAACTGAGAATAAATGACCATGTCCAATACATGAACCATGAAAATCAATGGAGACCGGGGGTCGTAGTACAAACAAATACACCGGGCCTGTGAGATTACCAAATCAGAAATAAAGTACAAAATGTATTGCGGAGAAATCGTAAATATATCTTCAAGGTACCTAATGACCAATTCAAATCAGTTGCACAAACAATCACACGTACACCAAAATGCGATGAAGCACGTGCACCAAAACAGCAAACAGGTACTCCGACCACAAGTGATTCTAATTATATCACGCGATATGGTCGAGTGGTGCACCCAGTAGAGAGGTTCGGAATAGACCCGCCCACTGAGGATAACGACCCAATTAAAAATGTACACCCTAAGACAATGCCCAATGTCAAGGCACAACAAGTAGGCTAGCTACACAGCCACTAGACAATGACCAAATGAAGATATCCAATTCCCTATATCACAAACTAACCCTTGTTAGCATTCAAGTTTCATCAAGACAACAATGTAGTGATGATGCGGATATAAGCAGATTTATTGCACCAACCAACCCTTGTTAACATTCAAGTTTCATCAAGACAACAATGTAGCGATGATGCGAATATAAACAGATTTATTGCACCAACATCTGTGACAAATAAGTTAAAATCGCATATATACCTGTTAGAATTTAAGATTTTGCCATCTATCAATCATGAATACTCACATACTATACAATAAAAATAAAATAAAATAAGAAGTGCCGAGGACTAAGACGCCACCCGAAAGTTATAATGGTTAGAAAGTAAGAGATAATGAATACTTTTGTTAAAAGGAAGACAAACAATCTACAATGTTAGGATAAGTATAAAACATCAAAACAGTTGTTCATGATAAAATGAAATACTACCATGTTAGGCTAAGTGATAAAACCAACAAAACTTGCTTGATTGAAAAAAAAGGGAGATGTGATATATATAGAGTTGGGGCTACCCCACCACGTGATGTGGGGAACCCCGGTGACGTCATTGGGGCTTGGTGGGGGAGTACAGAAATAAACCAGTACTGAACAAGCACTCGCCGTGTCAAGTCTTTCCTGTGTCCTTTCTACTATTACAGGACTGGCTGACTCAGTACCAGGATAATGTGACTGAGTGGAATATCAGGTCATGGTGCTGGCAGCCTGGTGGTTTCCAGTGGGGTAGCACTATAAATTCAACATGAGTGCGCACTGTCACAAATCGGTACCCGTCCTGATATAACCTTAAAAGTTGCCAGGACATAAAACTCCAAACTCAACGACAATCCATTTACTAAATATGGGATTAGTGCTTTGTATACCTCCACTGCCATACGAGTGGAGGGTATCCAGACTACCAGATGGGTTTCCTTTAATCTATATGGGGTTCTTGTGAAAAGCATTTCGTTAAAAAAAAAAGAGAACATCAGAATCCCCCAAAACACAAAAAAAGAAAACAATATTCAAGACAAATACATATGGGGATCGGGAATGATTATATAAACACTCCGGAAGAAGTTAAACACACCAAGTTGGGCTGAGTTGATTTATTAAGCCTCTGGCGGGGTTATAATTTCCCACCTACAAAAGGAAAAAAGTGGCAGGAGTGAAGTTCCCTGGGGCGGTGTACCGGTGGTGCCCCAATTGCGTGCACAGGTAGGTACAGGTGCGTGACTCCTAATACAGGTAATACAGTGTAACATAATAAATAACAAGAACCTTAGTTCAATCTACGTTAATTATATTATTATAGTTAATTAATTATAATACACATAAACACTCCGGAAGAAGGTAAACACCAAGTTGGGCTGAGTTGATTTATTAAGCCTCTGGCGGGGTTATAATTGCCAAAGACTCCCAAGAGTCCCCCAACCCAGCTCAACCTTCAGCAGCCAACCTGGCTGCTACCCGCATATCATTAATAATGCGTAATGTTAACGGAGTTTTCAAATACTGGGATACTGCGTTGCTAGACCAGTCTCCCCTTGTCCGAATCTCCTCCAGGGACGCACCACACATGGATAAGTAAGTACATCCCCCCATGCGAAGAGAATGGGAAGATAACGTTGATTGATAAATGTCATACGTTAAAGGGGTAGTACCCCCCTCATCATTAGGTACACGAAAAGCATACCAGTCTTCTGGTGCTGGACAATCTGTAAAATGTCTTTCTGTCCAATGCACCGCACACAGTTGTACATCTTGACATCGAGATATAGGAATATGGAACACTCTATCTTGAAATTGTATTGTTTTTGTTTTTCGCACTGTTAATAACATACCCCAAGGATGAAACCTAAAGTCTCCACGAAGTAGCATCGCATCAGATAGCGTGACATTTGATTTCCTCAACAATCCCCTGAAACTGCACAGCACAGCAGCTCGCCAAGCTACATGCCCATAATTAACAGTTAACTGCGAGAAGATGCACCGCAGCATGTTGGGGAGCAATGGCATAGCTTGTTTCGGCATATCCCCCAGCTCTCTTCGAATACCTTTCAAAGTTGAAGTAATTACAAAATCTGAATAATTAATCTGCGTTGCACCCTGTTCTCTTAGAAAATAATTCAGACCACTAATATAATTGATAATTCAAGAATATTTCATAGTTCTTGCTAACCAAGTAGCATATAACGCGACTTGCATCGACGTGCAAGGCAAAGGAGCATGAGTCATAGAAAATTCCTCAATAAATGCTAAGTATTTTTTTACCTGTACTGCCCTTGTCGACATTGAACTTGGTGCGTAGCACTTAAGTTGAAATTGTTTCTGCTCTGCAAAGAGAGGAGCAGTTAAATAATTCAATGCAACATAAATATTTGCCTTCGTCTGCTCTATATATTACCTCTGTCATGTGGTTAGTATCTAACCTGCTCAACACATCCGTTATTATATTAGCTTTTGTATTAATATGCACAGCAGTGAAAACAAAATTAAATTCCACCGACAACCAAAAAAGATGTCGAAGATAATGCATAATCAGCTTACATTTCGACCTGCCCGTACAAAGTGCTGACTCTACCGTCGCACTATCTGTACCTATTACAATAGAGGAACCAGTCCATATTGGCCACCATCTCTTTACCGTGGCATATACCGCTGACATCACCTGTACGTTAATGTGCTCTGTTTTCACTTGTTCATCTGGTCGGTCATAGTGATGAGTTATGGTATTTTCAATACATTCACTTATTTCTTCATCAAAACATCCCACTAACCAGTCATTTCCATGTAGTGCACCATATCCCCATTTACTGGCATCTGTGTACATGGCCTTTACCACTGCAAATTTCCCCAACATCAGAGCTGTCCCATTAAATTTCCTAGAAAACCGAATCCACCATTCAACGTCCTCCCTAAAGCCTGTATTCAATCTAATTTTATAATAAGGCTGTGTCACTAAACTTATCAAATCGTAAATACGTCGAGAAAATGTACGTCCCCCTCGTATCACTTTTGCACAATGTGCTAAAAGACCTCCTAGTCTTTCTAACTCACGTCTAGTCGATTTTCTTTTCCCTCTGAATGCCAGCAAGCAGCTATGTAACTTTAACAGTTTATCTTGCGGCAGGGTTAGTTCTAACCTAACTGAGTCAATGAGTATTCCTAAGAATCTTATTTTCATGCTCGGACTAATCAACTTTTTATAGCTTATATTAAACCCGAGCCGCCTCAATAAATTTATTTATTTATTTTGGTGTCCTGCAGCCGTATCCCAGTCTGGAGCGATTATACAAAAATCATCTAGATAATTAACTATTCTGTCTATCCCTTCTCTGAGAGCGCATCTAACTATGAAGTCGGATACTATAGAAAAAATGAACGGACTAGAAGATAGACCCATGCATAGTCTATTATCTACCATATATTCTGGTCCCAATTCGAGTTCCCCCTCAAAATCCCAAATTAAACCCTGTTTCGGTCTATCTGAAGGGTGTATGTTGATTGAACGGTATGCATCTTTGAGGTCGACTGTAGCTAAGTAATCTCCATGCTCAAGGTGGTCGACCACATCGTCGACACTCTTATAATTAAATTTTAAAGATACTCTGTCTGTGAAATTATTCACAGATTTTCCTTTCGGCATGCTACAGTCCACTATACCTCTCCCCCCACTTTCTTTAGGAATACAAATGATGTTATGTACACATTGAGGGGTCGAGTTGCTGAAGGAAATCATTTTTTGGTCTAATTCTAGCAAAAGTTTTTGAGTGATAATATCTCTATAAAGTATATTGCGGATTATTTTTAACATTGTATCATATTCCGCCGGACAGTCGTCATTTGTAACATGAAAACCAAAAACCACTCCCCATAGAACGTACATCCAGTCAGGATCCGAATCCCCCCGGAGAAACAATTCACATAGAAAACGGCAAGGTTTTAGTTGCACAAGATTTCCCGCTATATAATGACAACAAGTGCATATGCCATTAATACAGTCTTTTGTTACTATAATTACAGTCGAATGTGCTTGCTTTGTTTCTTTAATGTAGAACTTCCATTTACAATATTCTTGTCGTACTGTTTCGACATAAAATATGTCATCTTTTCCTGCTCCATCATTATTAACCCAACTGCGCCATATTTTGTTAACTTGGCTTTGTACTACAATTGTTTCATCATTATAGCTACCTAACTGCCGGTCACATAACCCGTTGGCCTGAAACTTCACTTGAGTACTGCTTGCACATGTAACATTTGCTATGTAGTCATTATCTAATATTGCTCCATTAACTTGGCACTCAACCGACCCTACACGACCACCACCGGCGGTATTAACAGTCATGCTACGTGCCGCTTCATTTATATCGACGGCTAATTGCATGTCGGTCGACGCACATGTAGCAGGTTCAACAATATCATGAATCAGTTTAAAACAATTAGCAGAGGACACATCAATTACTTTATGCTGCTCATAGTGTTGACGAACATAATTATTATTCACAGTTACTTTTGTCTTACCGGTGTCACCTTTTCCACGTCATTCTTTGCAATTGTATTTCTTATGCGTTTTGCTACCACATTTCAGACACCAATGTCCGAAGTTACACAATTCATCCGGTCGGTTACACCCACTGTCCTTATTCCAATGGTAACACCCCACCTTACCGTCTTTGGTGTACATGCTACTCTTTCAAACAGTGTTCGTCTGCTTACGTGTCCGCATGTTATGCATCCCATAGTGAAATAGGCTGAGTACTGTGTTCTGGTTACCAAATGCTGCAAAGCCCTCTACTTCTGCCAACTTTCTAATATCCTTATCATATTCAACATTTGTTGAATCTACAAAATCATTGCACCGTGGGGAACCGGGGTAGAATAGTTTCCTTGCACCCCCTTGCAGATCGTAAAAGGCGACAAATGGGGCGGCTTGTTTGCCGTGAGTCGCGACTCGTGTTGGTGGAGGAAGGGATCCTGGTGCATGAGGACTGCAAGGGGCCAAGGCTCCTTGTGGACCAACACTTCACTTTGGCCTCGACTTCATCTAGGCGAGAGGTTGGAATGGCCCGTTCCAATCAATCGGCTGGTCATGCCAAGCCTTGGGTAGATTAATGGAGAATGGATATATATATAGTACACCAACTGTATTTATATTTATATTTACACAATTACCAAGTCATTCTTCACTTCCTAGAAGGCGGTGGCTAGGGTCAATCTAGTACTGGTTATGCTTTTTTGCCTCCTTGCTAGCGTATATTATCCTCGTATCCCTGGTGTGTATCTGTCGGTTACCACAGTGCTGCACACCCCAATTTTGAGGGCTCCGTGGTGGGTGGGGAGCGAGGATGACGAACCAAAAACAATTCAATATGGATACTCAAAACCCCCCAAATAATAAGAAAAGATTACCAGACACGGAAATGAAATCGGACTCTGATTCGGACTCACGTCCGAACGCTGATGATTGGCCACGGTTCATTATGATTGAATCATTGAATAACGAGGCATCAGTTGCCAAACTTTCCCCTCTTGCCATTCACAAGGGCATTATGGGAATTGCTGGCACAGTCAAAGACGTGAAGAAACTACGAAGTGGACATATTCTGGTGGAGTGTGCTAAGAAAGCGCATGCCGACAATCTGCTACGTGCAAGCACGCTAGCAGGCGTCGGCATCAAGCCCTCTCCTCATCGAACTCTCAACTCTAGCAAAGGAGTAATCCGGACTAGAGATCTTGATGGTGTTGATGAGGATGAGATAGCACATGAGCTCAAGTCTCAAGGAGTGTTAAACGTACGAAGAATAGTTATAAAGAGGGATAACAAGTCCATAAAAACAGGGACATATATCCTCACGTTTGGCAAGCCTTTCCGCCCAAGAATTTGAAAATTGGATACCTTAGTGTGAATGTGGATGTCTTCATCCCAAACCCACTTCGATGCTTCCAATGCCAGAAGTTTGGTCATGGCAAGGATAGATGCAAAAATGAAATCATCTGTTTTAAGTGTGGTCAAAAAGGTCATGACAACACCAGTTGTCAAAACCAGGCAAAATGTTCCAATTGCCTGGGCGACCATATGGCCATATCTAAAGACTGTCCTGTCTGGAAAAAAGAAAAGCTAATTCAGCAGATCAAGACTGAGAAGCGGCTAAGCTACCCAGAAGCTCGAAGGCTGGCTGAGGTGAATACTCCCTCGCCAATCACCAAGAGCTATGCTGCGGCAGGCAAAGCCTCCAACAGGACAATTGAATGCCAGACTGAACTGACGTGGTTGACTGGAGGGAAGCCCACTGCCTTCACCCCAGTCCCAAATCCGACGCCGGTTTCGATCAAAAGTAATAATAGTAATACTAGTATTGCGGTGCAGACGCTGGCCGAGCCGGCAATGCCCAAAAAGAAGAAGAGTTTGTCGGACCGAGTTCCGAAGGGATCTTTGACCCCTACGGACAAAACGTCCAGGGGGTCATCGATCTCCAAAAACTTAACATCAAATAGATATCGGGCGCTGGCCGATATTGAGATGCCTGAGACTGTGGAAACCCGCAGTCGAAGTCTCTCCCTCAAACCAAAGGTGAGGGGGAGAACACCTGTCACTGCTCCAAAATGACAGTGACAGGTGCATCTCTTATTCAATGGAACTGCCGAGGTTTTAGGAGCAACATCGAAGAGTTGTCTCTTCTTTGTTGCAACCTCAATCCACTCGCTGTTTGCCTACAAGAAACTTATATAAGAGCTTCTGAGAGTTGTAGTCTTAAAGGCTACACCATTCATAACAAGCACGCACCAGATGGAGACCGAGCCGCTGGCGGCTCCTCCATCTTGGTCAGACGTGATGTGGTATGTACGCCAGTGGCGTTAGACACAACACTACAGGCTGTAGCTGTTCGTCTGACGCTGCATAAGACTGTAACTCTCTGTTCCATTTACATTCCTCCGAGCTCCGTTCTCACTTTACAAGAACTGGACGCCCTTGTGGACCAGTTACCGTCCCCATATTTACTTATGGGTGACTTTAACAGCCACAACCCATTATGGTGGGGGGGACAATAGGAACGCTAAAGGCAAGAGAATTGAGGACCTTGTGGCCGCTCATGCTCTGTGTGTATTGAACGATGGTTCATACACATATTTGCATCCCGGCTACGGAACATATTCCGCCATCGATCTCAGCATTGTAGAACCAGAAATGGCGCTGGACTTTTCGTGGAGGGTCTGGGATGACCTCTGCGGGAGCAACCACTTCCCAATTATTCTTAATTGTGGGGGGGCATCTCCCATAGAGCGAGAGAGGAGCTGGCGGCTTTGTAAAGCCGACTGGCCCACCTTCCAGACCCTATGTTGTGAGAAGTTCACTCCAGACATCAGTGACATCGATGCCTTCACTGAGATGCTGAGATGGATCGCGGAGAAAACTGTTCCGAAGACCTCGGCAACTCCCAAGCGTTTGACGCCTCCCTGGTTAGATGACGGCTGTAGGAGGGCTATTAAGGAACGAAAGAAAGCTCAGCGTAAATTCCACAGGAGACCGACTGCTGAAAATCTGGCGCTCTTTAAAATTCTGCGCGCTCGCACTCGCAGAACAATCAAAGAAGCGCGGAGGCAGTGTTGGAGACAATTTGTTTCTAGCATCACCATGCACACGCCGTTGGGCAAAGTATGAACAATGATCAGAAGAATCAAACGAAGGGGAGGTGATTCTTCTGTAGTCCAGCACTTGAAACACAATGGCACCATTCTCACATCACTCGACGAAATAAGTGAAGAATTGGCTCGCACCTTTGCTGGAAACTCGTCTTTGGCAAACTGCCGCCCGGGCTTTCGGGTGGTCAAGGAACGCCAAGAGCAAAAGCTCTTGGACTTTTCTTCCGATGGCGAGGAGCACTACAACTCCCCATTCAGTATGGATGAGTTGAGGTGTTCTTTGGAAAGCTCGCATGACACAGCAGTTGGACCTGATGGAATTCATTATCAATTTTTTAAACATCTCCCTGAACATGGACTGAGACTGTTGCTTCAATCTTGGAACAGATATAGTCAGCAGATATAGTAAGCAGATATAGTAAGCAGATACAGTAAGCAGATCATCGCTTGAGTAATATCATACATTAGTGCTTTCCGGCCTCCACACACAGAAGTTAGGGTTATATTTCCTATAAAGATTCTAGTGTGAAAAATACCGCTAGTTAACAATTTGGTGCGCATGGAGACCTTCATAGGAGATGCTTTCCTTAAGAAGGAGAACGTTGTGGCTGTCTTTTTCTACCTTGAAAAAGCCTATGACACAATGTGGCAGCATGGCATCATGGCAGCATACTGGCCGTGACCCTTTTCGGGGTCAAGGTGAATGGTATTGCTGCTGCTGTAAAGCAGGGGGTCTCCTGTAGTATTTTCATGGACGACTTTGTTTTATATTACAGCAGTGCTAACATGAATGTCATAGAGAGACAGCGTGGCAGCATGGCATCATGGAGGATCTTCATGCGATTGGCCTTCGTGGCCACTTGCCAATTTTGATCAGGAACTTTCTAGCCTTCAGGCATTTCCGCGTCCGTGTCAAGACTACCTATTTCAGCCTACACTCACAGGAACTAGGAGTACCTCAAGGCAGCATACTGGCTGTGACCCTTTTCGGGGTCAAGGCCAATGGTATTGCTGCTGCTGTAAAGCGGGGGGTCTCCTGTAGTCTTTTCATGGACGACTTTGTTTTATATTACAGTGGTCCTAACATGAATGTCATAGAGAGACAGCTACAACCAACCATAAATGGGATCCATCGATGGTCAGTTCTGAACGGTTTCAAATTTTCCAAGACCAAAACAGTCTGCATGCACTTCTGCCTCCGTGTACAGAACCTTGGTTCGGTCACGAGTGGATTACGGCAGCATAGTATACGGTTCCGCAAGGAAAACATATATTGGGATGCTAGACACGATCCACCACCAGGGACTGCGCCCGGCTCTTGGGGCCTTCCGCACCTCACCGGTTCAGAGCCTTTACGTCGAAGGCAATGAACCATCACTTAACAACAGGAGAATCAAACTGGCCATGCAATATGTAGTCAAGATAAAAACTAATGCATTGAATCCTGCACACAATTGTCTATTCGAGCAACATGACGAATCCAGGTATGAAGCCAGGCTGAATTACATCCAGCCACTGAGGCTCCGAATGAAACCTCATTTGGAGGCCTTGGGCGTGGATTTGGATGTGTTGGAGGATGCCAAAGTCCCAGATCATCCCCTGTGGTCCTTGAGAAAGCCATCGGTTATCCTCCGACTCACGGAACTGAGGAAGTCTGGGACACATCCACTCCAGTACCAAGGACTGCATGCAGAGATTCAAGGCCAGTTTGCAGACCACCTCTCCACATACACTGATGGTTCGAAAGACCAAAGCTGGGTAGCTGCTGTGGCAGTCTGCCGACGGGAAAAATTTGGTGTACGTTTGCCCGATCAGAGATCGATTTTCACTGCAGAAGCCCGAGCACTCCTTCTCGCGTTGGAGTGCATCGAGGTATCCAACCACACTAACTATGTTATATACAGTGATTCGTTCTCTTGCCTCCTGGCTGTTTCTGGACTGAAAATGAATCACCCTATTCTAGCAACGGTCATTTATAAAATGAACCAACTGACAACGGATGGGTATGACATCCACCTGTGGTGGGTGCCTGGCCATGCCGGCATACAAGGAAACAAACAAGCTGATCGGGCTGCGAAGAAGGCCCTGAACTGTGATCTTGAACCGTGTCTGATCCCTCACTCTGATCTGAAACCACTAATAGCCACCCACATAAAATCCAAATGGCAACATGAGTGGGATGAAAACATTAATAAACTTAAAGAAATTGAACCATCTGTGGGAAAGCCACCACAGACTCATGCGGGAGGTCGGCGGGACCAAGTGGTCCTTAGCCGCTGCCGTATTGGCCACTCGTGGCTTACACATGCTTTTCTGCTCAAGGGGGAACCTCCCCCTGAATGTATTGGGTGTCAGTCCCCGCTGACACTCAAACACATTTACTAAGTTGCGTTGATTTTTTGGCCCTGCGCCAACAGTTCTACACTGCAGACAGTATGCATGACATTTTACTAAGGTAAAACAGGAAAACATTTTAGCCTTTTTGAGGGCAGCTGGACTGTACCACCTCATATAGTTTACTAAATAGATTCTATCAATTATTAATACTTTTCTTTTTCTATGGGAATTTGTTTCCCTTGACCACAAATATATGATTGTGAGCTTTCTAATTTAATGAGTGTCTATTGGCACATAATTGATTGTCTGCTTTTACATGTAAAAGCGATGGTTTGAACAAAAAGCAAACATTTCTCGCCGTGAATATGGCCTATGCTGCCAACACGGTGTAAAGCAACCACCAATCAATCAATCAATCTCTCGCTCTAACTCTCTGATCTCCTCCCTCATCAGCTTCTCGTCCTTGTCGATCTCGAGTTCCTGCATGTCCTTTGTGATAACCTCCACTGCCCGGTCCTCAGATCCCGAGCCCCCTGTCGCCATGTTGATTGCTGAGAATTTTCGAGTGACTCGGATTTGCTCACGAGCAGCGTCCTCACGCTTTACGTCTGTAATGCACCTCTGTCCAGGATGAATTTTCCCACACGGGACACAGAGACTCTCTGACATCACAGCACGGTCACGTACAGGTGGCCCGAAGGATCAGGAACGCATAATATCATGCATATTCACAATGAAATCATGTCTGATTAAAATGCATCCGACCGTCTGCATCTGAGCGAGCGAGTAAATCCAACCGTCTGAGTGGGTCTGGCAGCAGTAGACACTAGCACAGTAGGAGTAACTAATCACATGACAGTACAGGATGTAGTAACTAATATAGAGAACCGCTAGGTGGTCGTGTCCTTGTTTATATTCCCATAATAGATTATAGAGCACATATATATATATAAATTATAGATATATGTCGTTTAGATATGTGTGTATATATATGGGGTGGGGTGAACAGGGATTTGTTCAGGTTATGGACAGTCCATGACAAATCTGAATAATGTTCGGAAAGAGGGGGAGTACAGGAACTGGGGAAAGAGCCGTGTTTGAATTGCTATTTTATATTAAGATTAGGAGATGGGGCGAGGGGGTCCAAACCTAAACCCTAACATTGTAAGGATTGTAGACCGTCCCTCTGTTTAGTATTTATCCTGGTTATAGTGATTGGCTGAAATATGAGCCACCTCTCATTTTTAGTATATCAAGGGCCCTATATCATGCCTCCGTGGGAGGGACTAGGACCATATACTGTATGTACTAACACTAATAATAGCTCATTGTGATTAATGCTTACAATAGCCAATAAACCAATTGTCTTTGTGCAGTGTCCTAACCATTCACTTATCTGGGCTCCCTGATACAATTAACCCACACATGCCTATCTGTGTATGTGTCATTTCGTCTGGGGAGCACACCTCACTATGCTCATTCACCTCGCATTGTAAGTCTCATACTTTTACTAATACTTACAATTACAAATATCCAGGTAGTGCACTTACAGTAAATAGGCATGGTTCAACAAGAGCATGCAGCCTGTGCAGAATTTTACAAATGGGCAACATTACACTTAAAGCAGGATTCGAAACTACACTACGTGCATTCCGGGGCTTGTGTTCTAAATATTACTATTATTAGACCACTTAGGCTCCCAATCAATTTAACTGTATATGTGGCGTTTCACCTCGGGAGGACACTGTGTTGGATTAATATAGGCAAGGTCAGCATGCACA
The DNA here is from genome assembly GCA_030323885.1 of Branchipolynoe longqiensis. Classification (NCBI taxonomy): domain Eukaryota; kingdom Metazoa; phylum Annelida; class Polychaeta; order Phyllodocida; family Polynoidae; genus Branchipolynoe; species Branchipolynoe longqiensis. Next base: position 7,421,028 of record CM059195.1, on the reverse strand, counting down.
TATGGGTCGTCTACTAGTACTGGAGTGAATGTAGTTGGCAAAACTAAAAACTCGTCTCTCTCATCTATGGGATCGATTGTTGTTATCATTGACTCGTAGATTAGTGTGACTGGTGGTGAGTTGAGATTATGACTATTGTGAGGGCTGCCGAGATGAATAGCAAATAATCGGACACATTTATTGATCAGGAGATTAGGCTCTTCAGATCGTAGTAGAGGTCATCTTGACCGGAATAGAACCATGTGAGTTTATATAGTTGCCTTACAAGTGCCATTCCCTTTGTTTAGTTTTATTTCTTATTTAAATCACCTCAAATCTATGTTTAACCAATTTCAAACATGAATGATTTCACTGACTGGATTAGAAAAATAACATGTGGATTAGAAAAATAACATGTACATTTGCCGATCGAATATCATGAAAGGTCAAACAGCATAGTCTATAAGTGTATTGTGTTTTCAAGTAAAACTCTAAATTATGTAAGACATGGATACACAAATACATATATATAGCATAAAACATGGATACACACATACATATATATAGCCTATATAAGCGTGTGAGCATACATGTTGAAGACTAAATAGTCCAGGTCCAGCACCAAATGTATATGTATATATATATATATATATATATATATATATATATATATATATATATGTGTGTGTGGGTGGTGGGTGGGTGCATACAGCGACTTTCCTGCAAGTACAATTTCAAACCTCTCTCACACACTCATGTGGTAGGTGGGGCAAGGGTTGTAACCCTAGTCCACCCCTACCCATTGACCTTGAAGGCAGGAGTAAAGTAGGGAACGCTGAGGTGGACCACATTAGGTCAGGGGTCAACATGTGTGTGAGAGAAGAGCTTGTATGTCGTCTTCTCGAAACAAAAGGTGGTCTGCTTTCAGCGGTTGTATTTTAATGTGATTCATCTTAAACATTTCTTCTTTTGAAGCAGTTTCTGGACATAACATGTATGATATTACTATTAGCTTATGATGACCAGGGCAGATCGATATATATATATATATATATATATATATACTAAATACTTAAAGTTTCAAGGCACTAACTTCTGGGGGTTTTCTGGAATCAAAGTTATTGAATTGACTATTATAAATATATAGTATAGTTATACGAATCTTACCTTGGTATAGATGATGGATAACAGTTGTTTTCCCGAGGTATAAGCCTTGGATAGACGTGGGCTAGGGAGAAGGAAGCACATCCGGGTCCAGCAATCTTTACCTACTTATTCAGGATAAAAATGACTTTTCAGTACAATGGATAATATGATTTTTCCCGTAATGGTACAATAACGGAATAGACGTGGCAGGGTGTGGTGGGCGGGCCCTAGCCCACGTCTATCCAAGGCTTATACCTCGGGAAAACAACTGTTATCCATCATCTATTCCAAGGTAAGATTCATATAACTATACTATTTTACCTCGGTATTAAGCCTCAGGCTAGCCTCAGGCTAGGGAGACTTTTACATAACTCATTTTTATCCTTAATTACATTTTCTTATCATCATTACATTGTATTATACATTCCTAAATACTTAAATTCATTCTCACCTTTTATTGTTTAGTAGTGAGCAAGCGTGTGGCAAGGCCGCTGGGCTTTTCTAGTCGTTTGTTGTAATGTTTTGCTTACGACTTAGCCGTCTTCCAGCCCGCATGCGCAAGGATTCTCTTAACTGAGATCCCTAGCATTTGTGCCTTGGAGACCATGGCACCTCTAGTCGAATGGGAAGCGTATCTTCCGGTATTGACCCCTGCTGTTTTTAACACTCTGATTGTCCATCTGGCAAGAGTGTCTCTTGAAATGGCCTTGTGTGGCTTAATAAAGCTCACCAAAAGCTGTTCTGAGTTTCTTATGTCCTTTGTCTTGGATATATATGCCCGTATGGCTGACACAACACATAACTTCCTATCCTCAGGGAAGTGATCGAAGTGTGAACCGTGGATAACGCATCACCTAATCTGTTTGATTTTAACAGCTCAGCCAAATCAAACGGTGCTTGCTGCTTATCAATCTCTAGTCCATCGAGTGATAATGCGACAATTGTTTGTCCTCTGTGTCCAGTTACTAATAATAACAACACTGCCACCTTAAAACCTAATTGTTTAACATCTAAATGAGAGTTGTGAGGCCAAGCCTTAAACAACTTAAATACAACAGAGACATCCCAAAATCGACTATATTTCGGCTTTGGGGGGTTCCTCTCATAGATGGACCGTAACAACCAGTGTATCACTCTATGCTTTCCGATTGTATCTCCGTCGATTCTCGGCAAAATGACAGATAAAGCACATCTTGCCTAGGCCTTTGTCTTCTAAAGTACGTAGAAAACGTGGTACTTGTGCAATTGAAGGGTTTACTGGCTTCACCTTCATCAGCAAACAATGTACCCCCCATTTCTTCAAATATGTGGTATACATCTTAACTGTTTCTGGCCTCCATACATGAGATATAATTCTTTGTTCAGTAATTTTATCCAGTCCAAATTCCTCCAAATCTTTTCTCAAAAAAGGAATGCCAAAAGGGGTGTCATTGACACGTCTCCGTGGACCGACAGAGGTCCGTGGTGTGCCAGGTTCCCAGGTCCTCTTGGGAATCGGAGGCAGTCTTTTGCCTGTCATGTTACTGCTGGCAGCCATGGTTGTGTGTCCCAGTCTGGGACTATCAGTATGGCGTGTGTTCGGTCCATGCCGATTTTCCTGGCCACTCGGCTGATAATGCTGAAATGGTGAGAAAATGTAAAAGAATTTACTTTCCCAGACTAAAGAAAACGCATCTACCCTCCATGCATCCGGTTCGGGATGCCATGAAACATATTGGTCCAACTTATTATTGTTATGCGATGCAAACAAATCTATATCTGGTATACCCCATTTTTGACAAATGAAATAAAAAATGGACCAACCCAATGACCATTCTAATTTGCGACTTTTTTGATCTGCTAACGTATTCTGTGAGCCTGGAATATGTGCTACTGTTAACCAGACTCTGTGAGTCTGTGCCCAGTTCCAAATCTGCTTAGCAACTTTATTGCATGGTTTGGACTTTGTACCACCCATATTACGGATATAGGCCATGGCTGTGGTGTTGTCAGTCAGAAATCTAGGTACTTTTACTAGACTACATAGACCTAAGTAAATGGCCTGTAGTTCCAATACATTAATATGGTCAGAAATTTCGTTTTCTAACCATCAACCACCCGTTGCGACCCCATCACGATGCGCGCCCCATCCTTCTAAGGAAGCATCAGTGGTAACTACAGTATTGGGTTCACCCATACGAATAGGATTGGGTGATGTGTTTATATGTTTAAACCACCACTCTATATCCTGCAAGCTTTCTGGGGAAATAAACATTTTTCTTTCAAAATTACCTCTTGTATGTGCTAGTGCTAAGTTCTTATCTATCTCTAGTGACTTGATATGGGCTTTCCCATATAGAATAGTGGGTGCGTAAGCTATCATTATGCCGATAAAGACCGCGACCTGCCTGATCTTTGGCTTTGTAAGATTAAGAATCTGGGTTGCCGTAACCCTAAACTTATCTAGCTTCGGTTCTGTTATAGAAACTGTTAAGTGTTCTGTGTCTAGGATAAACCCTAAACATTTCAGTACCCTTGTCAGTTTGAAAACTGACTTTTGCTGATGAATATAAAAACCCAGTTTCGTGAATAGGCTACATAAGTCCTCGACAGCCTTAGCACAGGCTGATTCAGATTGTGCCATAATAAATGAATCATCGATGTATGGAAACATAACATGACCCTGTCTCGCCATTAGAGAAAAAATTGGTTTTAGGAGTTTGGTAAAGAAACGAGGGGCACAAGCCAAGCCATTGGGCATACAGGTAAACTCATAGAGTTGTTCATTCCAAATAAATCTTAAATATTTACGATCTTGTTTCGCCATGGATACTGTATAGTATGCATCTTGGAGATCTACACTCGCCAGCCAGGCGTCTGGGGTAATCAGATCGCGTGCTGTTTCCAAAGAAAACATTTTGAAGTGTTTATATTCCACCACTTTATTTAACTTAGTTAAATCGAGGATCATACAAACATCGCCATTAGGCTTTGGGCGAGAGAAAATATTAGAAATAAATTCTCCTCGGATATGGTCCACTTTTTCGACAATCCATTTATTTAAAAAAATATCCACTTGCTTTGCCAGTGCCTCTCGTTCAGTCGAATCAAATTTATATGGAAACGGGGTGCTATCCTGGATGGGTAACTCAGTAAAGGGGATATGCACTCCCTGCACAATGTCTAAAATGGATACATCTGCAGTAATGTTTTGCACTGATCAAGAAAACTTTTAATATTGCCTGCTTCAAACTTGCTTACAGGAGTTTGCATTGTTTTTGAAGCCGCTGGGGTTGTGGCAGCTGTAGAGGTTTGCGTGGCCACCTCTACTTGCCTGGCTTGGGGAACGTCTGTTCGGGGTGTAGCCTCGGCCGAACTGTCGGTTGTTGTCGTTCCATCCGAGGGACCTCTGTCCCCGACCCCTGAATTGTTGGCCGAAAGTCTGGCCTTGCCTGCCTCCCATGCCTGGGGGGCGGGAGCGAAAATCCCCTCGGGATTTCTTAAATCGAGGTGTTTCTGGCTTCTTCTTACCATCCATGTTCTTGCCACTCTTGGAGGCCGTTTCCACTTCTTTGAACAGGTACTGTAACTGGCCTCCGAACATTTTGGTCTTATCTAGAGGCTTGACCTTGATTGGCTCTGGGGCAAGGAACAGTGTGTACTCCTTTCCATCGTTGTCCATGATTTTCTTGGACCGAGCCACCTCCTTGCCTGCGTCGGCGCAGACTGATTTGTAGACATTCTCATACCGACAGTACAAGAGGAAATTGGTCGCTGCTGTGAGCAATGTCAAACCCTTGTCCATTGTTCTGGCAAGCGAGGAGAACTTGTTCTCCCACTGCATCCTGTTGGCCACTGGAGCTATGGCTGTGAGTGTACCAAGAACCGCCTTATGGACTATGTGAAGCACTCCCTCAAACTTCTTCCGGTCTTCAGTCATATTGACATCCCGGTCCATTTCCTTTACGATGGAGTTGGGGACACCTTTGATGCCCGTCAGCTCCTCGCCAAGTTTGCCAATAACTTCGGCGGGTTTAAATGTGCCAAAATGGCCATTTATGGTCTCGCGCTTGAGCGTAGTAGTTTTAACTCGTCACGCCTTTTGCTTGGGCACTTTTTTGTGGACTTTTCCCCTAATGCGCGCAAAGAACCCATCGTATTGTGTGTCTGACTCCGTTGTCATTGAGTCGTTGGACGAATCAGAAGAAGAATCTTTCTTCTTCTTTTTCTTGGACTTGGGCTTCTTTCGCTTGATTTTTAACGCCTTCCACCTTTCTTTGGCGAAGTCATTGCCAGAAGAGCTTCCTGGCTTCCTTGCCTTCTTCCTCCGTTTCCGGGGGATGACCACTGGCTCATCAGCCGAGTCTGTCTCGGAGAAATTCTCCCATTCCGACTCATCGTCTGGCATTGGCCTGGGGCGTTTATGTGAGGCCTCTGGCACTTGAAAAGCCTGGAAATTCCTTTCCATTGCGGCCATTTGTGCTTCCCATTCGGCTGGAACGCCCCCCGTAGTGACTGGGTCGGTCTCGCCGTCCGAATCCGATAGGATGTTAGCGCCGGGCTGAGGCGACGGCATAGCCGTCAACACTGGAGACGAATCATAATCATCCTCCGGGCGCCCTGCAGCGGCTGATGCAACTGCCTTACTCCGCTTCGTAGCCATTGGTTCTGTAATGAACAAAGATTGTTCAAGAACCGGAATTTGACTAAACGTCACATTAAGTTAACAACAAATCTGTGTGTTCAGTGGTGGTAAAAAAAACATGTTTAAACCGTCTTAACACAGGCGTAATAAGCTAATGCATTACGAAGGTTGTGGGTCCGAGAACCAAAACCAAACGCGGGGTCGGGACCAGTGTATAGGCCCGCCCACCGCTCTGTTTCATACACTTCTCCCTCCTGCGGCTTCTACGCCAGTAAGTTGGAGAAAATGCTACAAAACTCAGAGGAACGCCCAAAAAATTGTGGGGAATCCGTAAAAGAAACCCAGGATCAGCCCCAATGTGACTCTCTAATAGAGTACGAGAGAATATCCACGCGAGATGAGGCTGCAGCCTACATCTTTACCCGTGCCTTGACGGAGTATCAGTTTCACTTTGTATAACAAAGGAATTCATGCCATGTTCTATATGTGTTTTCTAAAAACACCTGTAATGTCCTAAAAGGACCTAAGGAAGTTTTAAAACTTCCCAACATAGATGCTATGATGCATCATAAACAAGCAAAACCATAGTTTGTCACAATACTTACAGTTATTAGCTTGTTGTAGACAAATTTTTGCCGGAGCAACTCAACGAACGTCCTCCCGTCGTGAGTTGTTTATGCTAATTGCTGGACCTGGATGTGCTTCCTTCTCCCTAGCCTGAGGCTTAATACCGAGGTAATATATATATATATATTAAACTCAAGAATTGAATAATATATATATTAAATTTAAGAATTAAAGTATATATATATTCAATTCAATAACTTCCATTAATTAGTTAATTGAATAGTATATATAATACCCAATTCAATAACTTTCATTCCTGAAAAATAAAACGGAAGCTAGTGCCTTGGACCTGTACAGCATATTTCTCCAGTGCTAATACAGTGGGTGTGTAGATGTCTAAATACCCATAATGCATTGGAATAATGCATAGTCCGATTTACCTATGCACATTATGATACAATATACATATTTCCAGTTTAGGATTTTACATGATAATACACTCCATGAGACAAATATAATTTTCTCAAAAGTTCAGGTTTTTAATTACTGACATTAAATAACGAAGTACTCTAGTTTTCGGACGCAGTACACTCCCTATATACAGGACACAAATAGAAGTTTAGGTTATATTATTTATATGCTTTCTTTCTTGGCATGCTAGATTCTGTGAGTAAGAACAGCGGCTAAGTGCCATGAATCTAAAGGCAAGTGTGACCAGGGACATTGAGCAGCGCTAAGATAGCGCAGATACCTGGATTGGATATCAGCAGGTTGTAGCCTGGAGCAAGTACAGTACCTGCAGACCAGGTACATGTATATATAGATTTGCAGTAATTCGCCAGTGCATGCCTGCCGGGAGAGTGTGTGTTTATGTGTATACATAGCAAAAGGAGCAGCGTTTGGTATTAGAACCATATCGGCGAATGCTTAGTAAACCAAACAGTTTGGATATTAAAACATTATATGTGATGGTTAGTAAACCAAGCAGTTTGATATTAGAACAATGTCGGTGAATGGTTAGTAAACCAAGCAGTTTGAGATTAGAACAATGTCAGTGAATGGTTAGTAAACCAAGCAGTTTGATATTAAAACAATATCGGTGAATGGTTAGTAAACCAAGCAGTTTGATATTAGAACAATGTCGGTGAATGCCAAGCAGTTTGATATTAAATCAATATCCGTGAACGGTTAGTAAACCAAACACAGTTTAATATTAGAACAATGTCGGTGACTACTTAGTAACTCAAGCACAATTTGATATTAGAACAATGTTGGTGAATGCTAGTAAACCAAGGACAGGTTGATATTAACACAGTAATGGTGAATGATTAGTAAACCAAGCATATTTTGATATCAGACCGTGAATTCCAGTAAACCAGGCACAGTTTGAGATAAGAACGATATCTGTGAATGCTAAGTAAACCAAGCACACTTTATATCAATGAATGCTTAGTGAACCGAGTATCCGTGAGCATGCTCCAGGTGACTCATTCTCGAAGCAGATCCTGCCGTATCAATAAGCATTAGTCACCGGTGCTATCAATACACACAGCGGTTGGAGAGTGAGTGAGTGCAATTCACCATCTGGATACGAGTCTGGCATCGTGCATCCGCCACTTTTTGTTTATACGCCATTCCTCGTCCATTTTAGAACAAAATCTATAACAATTATAAATGTGTTGTTTACTCCGATTTTACATCCTATCAACATCTAAGGTCATATTAGGAGAGGTATTGACTTGTGACTGTGTCACTCGTGCCAACTTGTTGGTGCTGCCCCACTGGGAGACCGGGCCAATGGTGCCATGACTTGATATCCCACCAGTCATATTATCTTAAAACTGAGCAGACCAGTCCTTCCCCATCCCACTAATGCCAAAGGCCAGGTTAGCTATCGAGCATCGATCAGTGTTGGAAGTCATGGGTTTGACTCTGTGTCGGTTCAAATCCACCACCTCTCACAGTCAGCGTTCTTACAAATCCAGGCATCCTGCTTGGTGCTTTATAATAAACATATTAGTTAGATCTGGTGATGACAATAGCCCGCGAATTGGCTGACTTAAACACAAATGTGTTTAAAATGGACGTCGTAAATAAAATATGATTAGAATTAATTTGTAATTATGCTCAAATTGGATAACTTATTAGTATGACGGGCCCAGGGGGGGGGGGGGTGCCCAATACGGCTAACACGTGTGGTGCGCTCACGCACGCGCACACCCGTGCCTGGCACACCGACATCTCGTCGCACCCCCCTTTGTCCGTTCCGCGAAATTTCCTGGCGTTCTGGTGACCTACTTATATGCGTCTAGTCAGCTCTGACCTACTTAAAAGTTAGTTTTATGATCGCGTCCTATAGACCTATTTCACATGACGTCAGCATGGGTATTTAGGTCAGTGCGCGGACTGCTTGGCTGCAGGATGGCACACGGTCACACTGCAAACTCAATGGCCATGAGCAATCTTTATACAGAAAAAGTGAAATATCTCTAAAACCACACGACCTAGACACAAACCGCCTGGTACACATATAGACAACATATTCAACGAATAGATTATATTAAATTTATACGGTTAGGGTTCTGAATTTCTATTAATTTTGAATAAAATAGATGTTTTGCATTGCACGTACCGCCAAACTCAATGCATTGTCAATGGTCGTGAGCAATCTTCATACAGAAAATAGGAAATATCTCTAAAACCACACCACCTAGAAACAAACCGATTGGAACACATACAGAAACCTAGATAAAAGATTCACCCGGTACTTGTAGTACACGGGTGAATGACAACGTAGTCTAAATACGGGCGAAAATAGCTTTAGTATGGAACATGACCTAGAAACTGTGGCTCCAGTATCAAATGGCTACCCATATAGGCACAGAGTTGGTGAGATGGGAGAGAATGCAAAAGACAAGATGGCGGCCGCAGAACGCCGTCGATTTCACTTTTAAATTGCATTAAACTAGATATTATATTATATTTTTCAACTCAAAGGTAGCGGGCTATCAATAAGACATATGTAAAGAATAAATGTTGCTTCTTAGATTGTGAAATTGTACATGTTACGAGAACATGGTTAATTGAATGCGTGTGACCGACGTCTCATTACGAATGGATACAAAGCATCATCTGTGCTATTTATGGACTGAACTCCGCCGCTGTGGCGCCATATGCTTCCACCCAGCGTAGAAATGTAACGTTAACTAACTAACCGCCTTTTTGGTTTCACTCTGGCCTCGACTTCGGTTTATTTAACATCTACTATGCCATTTAGTTTAAAGGTTTGGCTGAAAGTTTGGTTTAAAGTCACAACACGCAACATGCCGGCAACAAAGACAGCCTGCTCCAAACGTACCCGAGATTCCACTCCACCTCGGACAGCAGCCACAACACCAAAGAAACAGAAAAAAGGGCGAGGAAGACCGAGGTCAGTTGTCATTTCTTCTATTACCGCACCTGACAAACTTCGTTCAAGCCGTACCGTGGAACGGCGCGAAGAGAGCAATGGTAGTACTGATTCTGTCCCAGGGACACCGACAAGGGAAAATAAGGGGACATCACAGGCTTCTCTCGCATTTGTTCTCGCGGGGATACAGAGGCAAATCTCCGACTTGTCAGACGGGTTCGACACGCGAATCGATGAAATAACAAAGAGGGTCGACAGCCGCCGGAGATCTAGATCTCCCACTCCGCCACGCAGCGAAATAACAAAGAGGGTCGAAAGGCGACAGAGGTCTAGATCGTCCACTCCGGCACGCAGTCACAGACGCCTCTCACCTCGCGCTGCCGTGTCAACTCAAGGCACCCCGGACGGTGCAGGCTGACACAGGCTCCGCACTCGTACACGTACAAGTTCACCGTCACCTCGCCAAACGGGGAGACATCACGACGATCAAGAGGCCGACGACAGATGGAGGAGATCGGGCAGTGAGGTGGCATCCCGTAGACCCGACCGCCATCACGATTGCGAACATAACGACAGGCGCTACCAGTCCAATCCCGGGCTCTCAGCCAACTTGGACGACAGTGATGTGGCTCGAAGCGACGCGGTCAACGAACTACTCATCGCGGCCGGCTCGGCACTGGGAAACCGAATGTCAAAGGACAAGAAGCTACCTTACGGATGGTCAGACCAGATTGGTGAACATATGTACCACCTCTCAGTGATGGCCGCCAACTGGGACTGGCACACATGCCGCCAATGGTCGGAGACCGTGTTTACAATGATTGCAGATGGACGCCTTCCAAAGGGCTGGAAAGATGCATACGCGATCAAGGATGTCCAGCGGGACATCTGTGCCATCAGGAACAGGGTTGAAAAATCAAAGCAAAATTCACGCAGTGCCCGATGAAATGATGGGGCGACAACTGCGGCATCAGCCGCAGGTGCTGAGGGGAAAGCCAACACCGACCACACACGTCCGTCATACGACAGAGAAGTCGACGGAAAACCGTGCAACCAGTGGAACTGGGGTGAAGATTGCGGGTTTTTGACATCGCATGGCTTGCAGCCCGAGAGGAAAGCCCACTTGTGTGCCTGGTGTGCCAACAAATATAAGCGTGCTAACGCACATCAAGAGAAGGTGTGTTTCAATAAGAAAAGGTATTTAGATAGAGTAAATGGCCCAGCAAAGGACAAGAAGGATTTGTAGGTAGCAGTTGTACTGATCCCGCGCAGTTCAGCTTGCAAGCACCAAGAAATAATGCAGGAATCGAAGTTACAGAAGCATCCATCAACGTGCAAGGAAAATGTGAACGGGGTAAATTTAAGAGTACTAGCACTGAAGGCAGTGCGAGCAACGTGCAAGGAAAGTGTGAACTCGGTAAAGTTGACAGTACTATCGCTGAAGGCACCACCAGCGTACAACAGTTAAGAAAGCGTAAAAGTGACATTGACACCCAATCAACACATAAGCGTCATGTATTTACACCAACACTGGTAGAGCAAGAGCTTAATATCGCATCATCTACACCCAACTGCTGCAAGGCAGCCAAAATCAACAACGGCATCATACAAGCACCGGCAGCGGCACATGACGTCACAGCTAGCCGCGAGGTGCGGGCAGGATATATTGAGGACACGTCAATCACAGCGCACGCGGGGAGCCGAGATGACCCCGTTACCAAGGGCGACGGCGGCGGGGGCCGGTGCCCTAGATGGCCGCGTCGCGAATCATTGTATCAATACCGCACACGGGCCAGACAGCGCGGCGGGCGCTGGCGGGGCCGTTGCAGGCGATGCACACGATCATACGGTGGCCCAATGTGAGTTATACGACAAGGTGAAACGGCTATTTCACGGAAGCCCACCGTGCTGCGACGATAGGCCGTTGGACAGACTCCTAGTGGAGGACCACGTCGACACGGATGGAATCGATCAGATACTCGACATGATATTGGTCGACCAAACCCCTCACTACGACCCGCCGCATACCCCGGCCACATACAGGTATACCCTCAATACCATCTGGCCTTTCACCGATGACGAACTTTGCGTAAATCACCGTGAGTACATGGCAACTTACACGCAGGTTCGTTTGTCAGCCATTCCAAACTACATTGGCCAACGCATACCAATACCCTCGGGGCTTAAGATCAGGGCCTGGAGGAAGTTGCTCAGGGATTACCACGACAAACAGCTGCCTGATTTCCTGGAATTTGGGTGGCCTGTGGACTATACTGCTGACAAGCCTCCAGTATCATCAAAGGCGAACCACCACACGGACACTGAAAGTGTAGCCCACATGCAGAGTTACATCGACACGGAGCTCGGGCATGGCGCAATGCTGGGCCCCTTCAAGGAACTTCCCTTCACTCCTTGGACCCAGGTCAGCCCTCTCATGACTCGTGCCAAACAGAGGTCTGATAAAAGAAGGGTCATAGTTGACTTGAGTTTCCCCGGCGGGGCGAGTGTAAACGCAGGTATCAGGAAGGCTCAATACCAGGGACAACCAGCAACATACACCCTCCCGGGAATCCTGGACCTGGCGGATGAGGTGACCAGACTGGGACGGGGAGCGTTCATATGGTGTGCAGATCTCGCCAGGGCTTATAGGCAACTCCGGGCCTGCCCCCTTTCTGCCCCATTGCTGGGCATAACTCTAAATGGGAAAATCTACATTGACATTTCCCCTCCCTTTGGCTGCCGCACGTCTTCCATCGCATGTGCCTGCACGACAAACGCGGTCGTCTACTGAATGAGAAAGCGCGACCATCATGCGTTATGTTACCTAGACGACTTCGTGGGGGCGGCGGCGACGAAGGGAAAGGCTGAGAAGGCTTACTCGGACCTGTTTCGCTTGGCCAAGTACTTGGGTCTCGATCTCGCTCTGGACAAGTGCCACCCTCCCTCCACAGAGGTCGAGTGGCTGGGGTTCACAATTTCTACTAAGGATATGACGGTAAAAATCCAGGAAGAAAAACTACAACAAGTAATAAATGAGTGTCATGCATGGAAAGACAAAAAGTTTGCTTCCCGCCGAGACTTACAACATCTGGTGGGGAAACTACAGCACGTTGCGAAATGTATCCGACCGGCGAAAAGATTCATGTCCCGTATCCTGGCTGCACTCAGAGCGGCACCCTACAGGGGCAAACACACAGTACCAGAGGATTTGACTCTCGATGTCTCATGGTTCACAGAATATGCAGCACATTCCAATGGTATTGTCCTTCTTCCCGTGGAGGAGCGCACAGGGTGGACCATTGAGTGCGACTCGTCACTAAAAGCCGGAGGCGCACACTCCCCCACGCACTTCTATGCGGAAGAATACTCTCGGGCTCTCATCGCCACGCAGCACTGTATCGCCAGGATGGAAGCGATCAACCTGGTAGTCGCACTAAAGAACCTTGCGCCGCCAGAACCGCACCGCTATACTATATACATAAACACTGACAACGCCACCTCACAACAAGTGCTCAGCACAGGGTCTGGGCGAGACCCCATAATATGTGCGTGCGCCCGGCAAATCTGGCTGTTTGCTGCAAGATCTAGTACAGACGTGGTCATACGACACAAACCGGGTAGGGAGCTGGTACTGGCAGACGCACTCAGCCGTATGAGTTTTGGCACTGCAGCTGCAGAACTCGTGACAAAAATGGCGTCTGAGCTCAATCTAACACCGATCACTGTCAGCCACGATGACGCCCTCACCCCAATCATCTGAGTAACCTATGATTCGCAGTTAATATCTTGCCTCTTTCATAGGTTACTCCCAACATCACCACGACCGACTGCTCAGCATCATGGCGGCTGGCCTGGCACCGGGAACTTGGAAAAACAAGACGATCCAAGTGAACGAGTACCTCAGTTATATGAACAGGAGAAGGCACGACCCTATGAGGCCATCACAATACGAAATCATGTCCTACTTACTACACCTCCATGATACCAAGATGCCCGGCACGGTGCTGAACTACATCAGCGGGGCCCGCACATGGGTGCGGGCAATGGGCGCTCCCACTCTGGCATTTGACACATACATGGTGGGTCTGGTCAAACGGGGGATCCATCGTGACTCATCACATGTCCCGGCACAGGCGCCACCCCTGAGTCCATCGGATGTGAGGAAGGTGGTCAGGTTCTACGGCGCAGCGAGGGACAATGGCCCGATGCTGACGGCAGCGCTCCTGGTGGGGTACTTCACCCTCCTGCGTCAAAGTAACCTCCTCGCCTCCCCAGCTGCTACCGACACGGGCCACGCATTGCGGGCACAGGACATAACACTAACCCAGGTCGGCCTCAACGTCTGGGTTCGATCATCAAAGACCCTTCTCAGGTCCGCCCCGCCACGGAACATCATGGTGCCAGCCATACCGGACTCCATTTATTGCCCAGTTCGGGCTTGGAACAAATATGCGTCCAGGACACAGCCTTATCTCGGGGGGCCCGCCTTCATCACGACCGATGGCCTTCCGCTACGACCACGAGCTCTACTCGACACGCTCAGACTGGCTTTGGCCACCTAGGGGCACCCGGCACCAGGTGCCATAACCCTCCATAGTCTTCGTCGAGGTGGGGGCTCAGGCCTGCGCCTCCCTGGGCTCACCACTCCAGGATATCAAGGACCTAGGGCATTGGACCTCTGGGGCAGTTCACGCATATGTCCCGAGACACTCGATTTCATCGGCTCCCAGAACTCTAGCTAAAATTGTTGGTCAAGTTCTGTAAGCCTCGTAATCATGACATCCAAATCTGACATGTAACAGTTAAAGAAAAATAACGTTTCGCGTTATTTCAATTGTACATGTTACGAGAACATGGTTAATTGAATGCGTGTGACTGACGTGACCGGTTTCGCGTTATTTCAATTAGGCTCTCAATTCATTGACCCGTTTTTTCGACAGCTTTTACATAGGGTTGGTTTGCACCCCTACTGCAGTAGTACGGGGTTGAATCTTGTATCTAACAGAAACCATATTCAACGAACAGATTATATTAAATGTATAAGGTATGGGTTCTGTATTTCTATTAATTTTGAATAAAATAGACGTTTTGCACTGCGCGTACCGGCAAACTCAATGCATTGTCAATGGCCGTGAGCAATCTTCATTTAGAAAAAGTGAAATATCTCTAAAACTACACCACCTAGAAACAAACTGATTGGAACACATATAGAAAACATATTCAACAAACAGATTATATTAAATTTATATGGTTACAGTTCTGCATTTCTATTAATTTTGAATAAAATTAACGTTTTGGACTGCGCATACCAGCAAACTCAATGCATTGTCAATGGCTGTGAGCAATCTTGAATTATCTTAACACAGAAAAAGTGAAATATCTCTAAAACCACACCACCTAGAAACAAACCGCTTGGAACACATATAGTAGACATATTCAACGAACAGATTATAGTACATGTATATGGTTAGGATTCTGCATTTCTATTAATTTTGAATAAAATAAACGTTTTACACTGCGCATACCGGCAAACTCAATGGCAGTGTGCCTTCGTTCTGCAGCCAAGCTGTATGTGCATACACAATGTTTATAAACATTGAAAGTGGTCTATGGGCGTGCGTGTCCCGGTATGGAGTGTGTGTGTGTGTGTGTGTGTGTGTGAATACGTCAGTGTGTGTGTCTGTGTGTGTATGTGTGTCTGTCTGTGGGTGTTTTTTATTCCGGCGCTGATTCTGTGCGCGTTGTTTGTTAGTTACTGATATTTCTATGCTTGCAATTTACCAATATATTGCTTTGGGATGTTTGCGTCTTACTCTTAGCAACAGTTAAGGTCATAGATAGTGAATTGTGACATTGAATGTACTGTAACATTGCATGTTCATCACAGCTTTATAATAGTGCTACCCCACTGGTAGATAAAAGACTCACCCGGTACTTGTAGTACACAGGTGAATGACAACGTAGTGTAAATACGGGCGAAAATAGCTTTAGTATGGTACAGGAACTAGAAACTGTGGTTCCAGGATCAAATGGCTATATATATAGGCACAGAGTTGGTGAAATGGGAGAGAATGCAAAAGGACAAGATGGCGGCCATAGAACGCCGTCAATTTCACTTTTAAATCTTATTAAACTAGATATTTTATTATATTTTTCAACTCAAAGGTAGCGGGGAAATATGAAGACATATACAAAGAATAAATGTTGCTTCTTACATTGTGAAATTAGGCTCACATTTCATTTCCCCGCATTTTCGACCGTTTTTATATAGGGCTGGTATTCACCCGTGTAATGCGAGTACCGGGTGAATCCTTTATCTACCCCACTGGGAGATCAGGCAACTAGCACCATGACCCGATATCCCACTCAGTCACATTATCCTGATACTGAGCCAACTAGTCCTCGCCCTATCATAGTAATTCTGCATGCCAGGCAGGGTAGCAACAAATATAAATTTGGTAAGGCATTGTTGACTCGGTCGGGATTCGAACCCATGGGAAACCAGGCAACGCACTTACCTATTCGGCCACCCCGTCCGCCCCTTATGTGCTAACTAGTTAGTTGGGCGCGGTTGGCAGGTACCAGCGTTGGTTCCGTTTCCGGTTGCACGCTGGTGTAACAGACGGTCGTGCTTCTGATGGAACAACATGACATGGGGAACCAGTGTAAACATGTCACGACGCCGTGTAAACTAGGCGGTGTAAACACAGCCGAAATAACCACCTCGCCGCATACCTGCGATCAAATCGTCACCTCCAGCCGTGTCGGGCTGCGGGAATAACTCCGCACACCACCGCTGTTCGACTAGTCCCGGATACGTCGTGTTTCTAAGGCGACACCAAGTTGCATAGTCCAGGGGTTTTGAATTTCTGCTAAATTTTTTTTATAGATAAGTAAGCCTATATTAAGTTGATCAGTATAATCTATTTTAGTTTAGTTCGACATAACTTTTATTTGATAACGAATTAACATTGGAGATATTTTAAATGAAAACATGGAAAGTTAATTGTTATGTGACAATCTGGGTAACCATGGCAGCAGCACGTGTGTTGTCCTTTGTAATCATGGATGTGTATATATAAAATGACAAAACCACAACTGTGTGCAAAAGCATGTGAGCTGAATGCGGTGTTCCACAATTTTGCACATGTGCAAATAGGTGGCCTCTTTTTTGTTATGTGGTCAGTTTATTTGAATACTTCCAAATAAGGATCACATTGATGAGGAAGACAACATATGATGACATACTACACCATTCATAATTGTCCAAAGACATGTTTATGTTATCCATGTATAAGAGTGTATTATCTAAAAGTCCCCATGCCGCCCCGCCCCCGTGCGGGAGGTCTTGGTTTTAAACCCTTGCCGAGTCAAAGCAGTGACGTAAAAATTGACACGTGTCGCCAACCCTGGCGCTCAACGTTAATGGGATACGGTAAGGGCTGACTAGCTCAGTCTCGGGATAATGTGACTGAGTGGAATATCAGGTCATAGTATCAGCGGGTTGGTCATCCAGTGGAGCAGCAGTATAAAGTCGCTTTGAGCGCATACTGTCACAAATCGGTATCCATCTTAATATGACCTATGATATTACGTGACCTTACATATGACCTTACATGTTGCCAGGGCGCAAAACCCCAACAAACAAACAATCCAAAATGACCATGTAAACAAAAACCACATGATTGTGTGATGTAGCTGCAAATCGTCAATAAAACCTTGTGGTTGTAGAACCACGTGACATGTGAGTAGAACTTAGAAGAGCTGGCTACAATTGCCAGTTGTACTAATACATCTCCGCCAATATGCCTCGAGACGATAACTCTGCTCACTATGAAATGTAGGGCAATATATGCCAGTCAAAGGGGCCGTAACATCTTTACTTATTCACAATTATTATGACCAAATATGACATGACATAATGTGTATAGCTTGAAACAACCTATTGTCTAGGAGTTATGTATGGCCCATTAGTGTAATTTCGCTCTCATGACTATCATCGGTAACATAGTGTAAAGACAGCCCCAGTAATGTCTTTAGTTTTAATTGAGTTATAATAATATGTGCACAGAATCCATACCATATATGTTCAAATGCAGAAAGTCTATAGAGACTCCATCGTATCGCATGAACCCGCTAACCCAGATCTGGGTAACCCATCAGCCTCCAGAAGGATATGGGTGCGGTGGGAATCGGATGTGTGTGTGGGTTGTGGTGGACAGGTTTATGGGTATTGAATGACGGGGAACTCCCAAGAAGCACACACACCCTATACTGGGAAACACTGAGTAGCCTGCCACATAACGGTTGTATCTATACATTAAGGAAAGTTGGTTGGTGTCATCAGAGATACCCAGAATGTGTGACTGACCTCCCACACAATGACGTGTTTGGGAATGTTGTGTCAGCCACATCCCGGAACTTTGTGGGTAGATGTGTGGGTGGGAGTTTGAATATATACTGTGTACATTGCCATTAAAAGTCAGTTCCTTTCTGAGCACTGAAGACTATGGTGTTCTTCGTTCTTTGTGGAGGGGACTCACTATGGCGACCATGAGCGGCATAGACTATGCAGGAGCACAGTCTACAGCGACATAATAAGAATCTGCGAAGTTGACCCAGGACGCGGCCATGAAGATAGGGGTCAAACTTTACACTGGCAGACCACGACGATCGGAACGCACAGCTGATTGAAACTTCAGCTGGCTTGCAATCCTAGACGAAGAAACTTACGCTGACGAAACTACGATGGGTGTGCAGCTCATCACCATCAAGATGGCTGAGCAGCTTTTGCAAGTGCAGCAACACCGCATTAGACAGTGTGACAGGTTTATGTTGCAGAAACATCTGGAACGTCATGCTCATTCTATCGATGTTTGTGATGGGACTGATCGCACACAACTAAGTGACTGGATAGATGCAGTGACGCAGGCGATGGAGTGGACCGACACCGGGGACGAACTGACTATCCAGGTGGTGGGCTACAAATCGTGTGGTGACCTAAGGAGGAGCATGGCAGACTACATACAGTCAGAACTAGACAACGGATGCAATGCTACATGGCAGACTATGCATGCTCATATCGCAGCAACGTTTCTCAGGGAGGACGAAGCTGAGCACAAAGTGAAGTAGGTCACCTGATAAAGATGGAAGGTAGGTCACTAATCGAAGTGATGGGGGAATACCTGGAAGTGATTATTGTCGACCAATTAGCGCATGACATTTTATTAGGAGATGACAGTCTCCGACGACTCAGAACTGTTATCGACTATAGGAGTGATGAAGTGATTCTCAATGAGAAGTGGGACCACGTGTACATCATGACTCGGATACGCGGTCCTGTGATCATGGTTCTCGGTACAAAGACCAATAAATCATGCACAGTCAACAGGGACAAAGTGAGGTTGGTGAACCCGGACTTGGTATGGGATGACGTCAACCCGCGGTTGACCCGTACCCAACGAGGACGGCCATTGATATATGTACCGATATCAACTCCCACACAGCCAGAGCATCCAGTAGTGACTCTACGGACACGCAAGCGGCGGAGGATCAGCCCCCTTGACCGTGAATAGTCAACGGATGATAGGACTAGTGACGTGGTGACAACCATACGAAGGAGTGCTAGGGTGGCACGGGGACTGGCAGCAGATGACAGCAGCTCTTCACAGATACCAGTGACCATTTTAGAAGATCAGCATATGAGGACGGATATACCGGACTCACCCGCGCAAGTGGAGAGGATCCTTGCGCCAACGATACGAGGAAAACGCACTCGTGACGACGAGCCAACTGTGCAGAAGAAACAATGCATGAGGCCATGTATTGCAGCTATCTTCTCGCGATGTGCTTAGTGATAGCACACTTTGGACAACATATCAACGCTGATCTGTTCAAGGATGATGGCATCCTGATTGAACAGGTCGGACCAACACGGACGATTAGAGCAGTCTGGACCACTTTGGTTGTGATCAGCCCACCGAAACAGGTATCCATGCTGGTGTGGGTCGACCGGGTTCGGAGGGAATACAATCATTGGGACCAAGAATCTCCCAGCAAGATCAACAGACTTGGACGGCACGGCTGGATGCGTTGGAACTACAACAGCCAGTTGCAGGGACTGACCAGAGCCGTTCCTTCCATTCCCTACATGAACGGAGAAGGAGGACCAGGAGAGGATTGCTGAATCTCATAGGGACGATCAGTAAATCTCTCTTTGGGACTGCAACCGAGAGTGACATGAGCAGGTTACGGGCAGCATTGGACAGTGTTGGCCATACTACGGACATGTTGGTACATGATCATCAGCGGATGATCAGTGTTGTAAACCAAACAAGGAAATACGTAATGGAGAATCGCTTGGACCTCCAAGATCTCCAGAGGCACCAAGAGGCGCTAGACAGACAAGTACTGAACTTTTGTGATGATGTGACAATATTATCTCATAAAGTTAGTAAGCTTACATTAGCAAGGTCTATTGACCAAGTTATTGAGGAACTGTATGGTGTGCATGAATCGTATTCTGCCCGGATGGATGCTTTCCTGACTCAGAGGTATGAGTTAGAGCGAGGATGGCTCACTGAGAATACATTAAGCATGCAGGAACTGAACGAGATTCTGTTGACAATACGTAAGTCGGGTTATGAGACCCTAAGTGCTGTATGGTATTACGAGAACTTGAGAATTGAGCCGTTATGGTCTGAAGACGGTAAATTGGTTTTTCGTGTTATCCTACCTGCTGTTGGCCAAACACAATATTTACAATATAAGATCCACTTCTTTCCAGTAGGAATAGATTCTGATCATATTCGGATTGTCAAAGGTCACAGTGATATTACTATTAACACTGATACAGGGGCTGTATTTTGGCCGGTAAATTGTTATGAGTCTAAACCAAGAGTATGTGCACCTCAGAAAGAAACCTTTACTGCAACTTGTGAATGGGGATTAGTTACTAATAACTCATTGGACCATTGCACTATCAAAATTTCAAAAAGGAATAATAAGGATTCAGATATCTTTCCACTAGATATCGGGAGTTTTGTAATTGTGGCATACAAGAAACTGACAGTAATCTTGAGATGTTTGGGAAAAGCAGCAGTAGTTAAGGAAATATGTGGACCCAGCCAAATTGAAATTCCTGGAGATTGCAAATTAGAGACAGCTCAATGGCAAGTCTATGGAACTAAAAAGGGGTCCAGCATTCAAGTTCGAAAGCAGGTGACTTTGGTCTACAATAGGACCATGAATTTTGTATTGCCACCAAAGATAAGAACAAAGGTACATCAGGCACTTCAATTCAAGAGCAGAGTTCAGGTTCCTTTGCTTGATGTTAAAGACTGGCAGAAGTGGAATGACGAGTTGGTGATGTATGACATGTCGTTCAGTTCTGGGAAAATAATTGGGAGTAGCTTTGCCCTAGGGGTATTCATTGTAGTGGTAATACTAATGATTATTGCTTGGAGGAGATGTAAAGGATCAGCAAATCCTTCTGTGAGAACAAAGGTACCCTGTCAAGACAGGTTGAAAAGCAAGTCGGAGGAGCTCAGCGCAATTGAGCTAGCATCCTTGGACATATAACTTTGTATTTACCCACTGCTTATATTTAATCGTTGCACTCAGCCACATTGCAGTAGATCTAGAAGTACATAGACTCAACGTGACAGTTAGGTATGTAACAGGTATCATCTGCGAGTGTTGGCTAATTATTTGCTTTTACTTGTGTACTTGTACATTGCCTTGGTAGTATAAATCTATTGACATACTTGGAGTTTTGAAGCCTACGAGGTGTAGCTTAAAAACTTTTAAGTGGGGGAGGTGTGTAAAGACAGCCCCAGTAATGTCTTTAGTTTTAATTGATTTATAATAATATGTGCACATAATCCATACCATATATGTTCAAATGTAGAAAGTCTATAGAGACTCCATCGTGTCGCATGAACCCGCTAACCCAGATCTGGGTAACCCATCAGCCTCCAGAAGGATATGGGTGCGGTGGGAATCGGATGTGTGTGTGGGTTGTGGTGGACAGGTTTATGGGTATTGAATGACGGGGAACTCCCAAGAAGCACACACACCCTATACTGGGAATCACTGAGTAGCCTGCCAAATAAGGGTTATATCTATACATTAAGGAAAGCTGGTTGGTGTCATCAGAGATACCCAGAATGCGTGACTGACCTCCCACACAATGACGTGTTTGGGCATGTCATGTCAGCCACATCCCGGAACTTTGTAGGTGGATGCGTGGGTGGGAGTTTGAATATATACTGTGTACATGACCATTAAAAGACAGTTCCTTTCTGAGCACTGAAGACTATGGTGTTCTTCGTTCTTTGTGGAGGGGACTCACTACGGCGACCATGAGCGGCATAGACTATGCAGGGGCACAGTCTACAGCGACATAATAAGAATCTGCAAAGTTGACCCAGGACGCGGCCATGAAGATAGGGGTCAAACTTTACAATAGGTTAAGGCATATTACAGACTTGGAAAGTAGTCTAAATCCAACTATCACAGAAAGTCAATTTGAGGGGTTGTGGGTATGCCTTATAACCTATATAAGTGCACCTGCCCTTCGCTGGCGATGTCATGATAAGACTAATAATATATATATAGATATATATATATATATACCCGTGAAATATATACCACAAATGTGTTTTAATTTAAATCTAACAACATCAATTAAGGATTTCATTGAATTGTAGGGTTAGTATTGTGTTTGTCTGGTGAAATGTATCCGCATGCAAAATCCTGATCAAGAAAGGTGTCTATAGGTTTAAAGTGTGTATAACTGAGTCCAGCAATGCATTGCTGCAATGTATTATTAGGAATGATACATTGTACAATCAGTGGAATAATATAATATATGCACTTATAGTTTCAACCCATTAGATTCTAGGTTTTATATTGATGTAATATTCTAGAATAAAAGTAATTGAATTGAATTTGCTATGTATTCTCAAAATAATTAAACCTGGAAGCAGTGTCTTGGTTGTGCATATATATTCATTTGTATCCAAAACCCCGCGTTCTCTGACACATTACTAATTGGGTCTATCTATACAACACATACATTGTTGCAAACCCTGATGAGTGTATGCTAGACATAAGTACCCACCATGATGCATTGTGTACACTGTACCTCTCTCCTTGTGGGCACAGAAATAACTAGAGCATGCTCTATCCAACAAGACTACGTGAGTCTACCAAGCATTGCTAACACTAATAGTAATACAGGGGGGTGTACGGTCACCATAGTGCACACCTCAGTCATAACTACAAGTAAATACCCTAATAAAGACCCTGACCAAATAAATGGCAGTGTTTTAACTTCTTTAGCAGTGATATTATAGCTAAGGAGCCACTTTCACGGGTAGTCATCGGTAGGTGGATTACAGACAGCCAAAATAGTTTAAGGTCTAAGACGCTTGCCCCGGAATGGCAGTAATGTGTGTTCAAGCGCCGCCTTAGGCATGGTGTTCCTTTTGTTTGCCCCATGACGACAGTACTTTGACGCAGAGGAAATGACAATAGCCGGCTTCTATAGAGCTTGAGTACTCAGCTGAAATGCAGGCTGTAGAGTTTTCTAGACTATACATGCAGCGAATGTCCAAAATAGTTCAACAAGAACTTGCTTCACAGGCTTACAGTTACACAAATGATTGCTGGACCCTACATATTATATGTGCTTGCTATGAACCCGGCACCACAAATGAAGAAAACGCGAAACATTGATCATCAGAGTAACTATTATTCTAGATCTAATATTGTTGGTTTTTTTAATATATGTAATGCAGATGTCAAATATGTTACTTGTTAGAGGAGCTTGCCACACATGAATGCATTATTCAGCTATGAATAGAATACCCTGCCTTTCCAAAATGTGCTAGACAATTAAATATTTATATTTTATTTCCCTGTTGTATCGGACTGGGTACTGGTGTTTTTTTTAAATGCTATTCAATGTATTAGCTTAAAAGCCCATCCCCAGAATACAAATTCTTGCTACTGCCGTCAGAGGGCGAGTCGGTGGCAAAAATCGTCTACTAATACGGGTATTCAAAGTTCCGCTGGTCCCTCGGGAAGGACTGAAGCTGCGACCCAGCATGTTGCCTTCAGCCTACAGAGACGGAAGGCGGGGAAGTGCTACATACACAATGTGGTATTTTATCTAAAGCTGTGTTCACACACGGGCGTTAAGTCGCCTCAACTAGTTTGCCTCATCTAAGTCGCCTCACATTCACCGTGTGGACGATACGCTGAGGCGACTTAAACCTAAGTCGCCTCATCTAGTTTGCATCAAGTAAACCACCTCGCGAGGTAGTCTAGATGAAGCGAACTAGCTTAAGTCGGCCCATATTGCCTGTGTGGACGGTAGCGGTTTAGATGTGGCAGATTAAGGACGTCACAGTCGAGACCTGAGTTTGTTGACTTTCCGGTATATTTGGTCTATGAACCTGCTAGAGGTGCACAGATATTTTTTTCATGATATATTTTAAGGTTTTCACTGCCCAGCAGAAGTTTTGACCATTCCAAACCAATACGATTCAATCCATACATATTTAGGTCGAACCCACACTCTCTCATGGCGACATCGACTAACCGAAACTGTCGCTGGTTAGTAGGGACTTGCTCATGCGCAGATATCGATTTCCACCTTAAACCACTCCATGTGTGGACACGACACTAGTTCGCCTCATCTAGTTCGCCTTATCTAGTTCGGCCTAAAGTTGTGTGTGTGAACATGGCTTAATTGTAAAATGCTTCCCATGACAATTTGACTGTAATCTACATTAGAAACGAATGTGTGGCAAAAACCTTTCCAAGTTTGGTTATCGGGAGCCATATGGTTATAGCTACAAAACAAGTATACAGAATAGGGTCTATAATGAATTATAGGACTGGGAGGGGCACCAACCCCCAACTTGGAATGTGTGTGGTAATATTGATATAGCTGCCCCCCGCCATTTTGGATCAGAGTGTCAGTCCTTTCCGAGGGACCAACAGAAGTCAGAACACCCGCATTAATCCTAGTCAGTTGTTAGACAAATGTGATATTCTACTATGCATAGGTAGACGCAATAGGCCTCCTATGGATGGTTAAACAAACTAATGCCTGGGTCACAAGCCCGATAAATAACTTCTTGCTGTCGAATAAGTAATTTAAAAGGTACAGATTATTGCCTTGCTCTCGTGGTACCATAATATCCCACATTGCCGCGTTGTCCTTATCCAATTCCAGAGCGACTCCTGCACCCCCCCCCCTACCACACACACACCCCACTGCACTGCTCGGGGGTAACTGGCTGAGTCACGGCAGTGCGGCTTCACCCCAACAATGGACATTTAAAGATGGCGGCCACAGCATGTATTACCATGGTAACGGCACCCTGTGTGCACTCTGATCTCATCTGAAAATTCCGTCTAAACTGTGCAGCACTATTATGTATTAAAAGTGGGGAACCGGGGTAGAATAGTTCCCTTGCACCCCCTTGCAGATCGTAAAAGGCGACAAATGGATGGCTTGTTTGCCATGAGTCGCGGCTCGTGTCGGTGGAGGAAGGGATCCTGGTGCATGAGGACTACAAGGGGCCAAGGCTCGTTGTGGACCAACACTTCACTTTGGCCTCGACTTCATCTAGGCGAGAGGTTGGAATGGCCCGTTCCAATCAATCGGCTGGTCATGTCAAGCCCTAGGTAGATTAATGGAGAATGGATATATATATAGTACAACAACTGTATTTATATTTATATTTACACAATTACCGAGTCATTCTTCACTTCCTAGAAGGCGGTGGCTAGGGTCAATCTAGTACTGGTTATGCTTTTTTGCCTCCATGCTAGAGTAAATTATCCTCGTATCCCTGGTGTGTATCTGTCGGTTACCAGAGCGCTACACACCCCAATTTTGAGGGCTCCTTGGTGGGTGGGGAGCGAGGATGACGAACCAAAAACAATTCAATATGGCTACTCAAAACCCCCCAAATAATAAGAAAAGATTACTAGACATGGAAAAGAAATCGGACTCGGATTCGGACTCATGTCCGAACGCTGATGATTAGCCATGGTTCATTATGATTGAATCATTGAATGACGAGGCATCAGTTGCCAAGCTTTCCCCTTTTGCCATTCACAAGGGCATTATGGGAATAGCCTGGCACAGTCAAAGACATGAAGAAGCTACGAACTGGACATATTCTGGTGGAGTGTGCTAAGAAAGCGCATGCTGACAATCTGCTACGTGCAAGCATGCTAGAAGGCCTCTCCTCATCGAGCTCTCAACTCTAGCAAAGGAGTAATCCGGACTAGAGATCTTGATGATGTTGATGAGGATGAGATAGCACATGAGCTCAAGTCTCAAGGAGTGTTAAACGTACGAAGAATAGTTATAAAGAGGGATAACAAGTCCATAAAAACAGGGACATATATCCTCACGTTTGGCAAGCCTTTTCCGCCCAAGAATTTGAAAATTGGAGACCTTAGTGTGAATGTGGATGTCTTCATCCCAAACCCACTTCGGTGCTTCCAAAGCCAGAAGTTTGGTCATGGCAAGGATAGATGCAAAAATGAAACCATCTGTTTTAAGTGCAGTCAGAAAGGTCATGACAACACCAGTTGTCAAAACCAGGCAAAATGTTCCAATTGCCTGGGTGACCATATGGCCATATCTAAAGACTGTCCTCTCTGGAAAAAAGAAAAGCTCATTCAGCAGATCAAGACTGAGAAGCGGCTAAGCTACCCAGAAGCTCGAAGGCTGGCTGAGGCGAATACTCCCTCGCCAACCACCAAGAGCTATGTTGCGGCAGCCAAAGTCTCTAACAGGACAATTGAATGCCAGACTGAACTGACGTGGTTGACTGGAGGGAAGCCCACTGCCTTCACCCAAGTCCCAAATCCGACACCGGTTTCGACCAAAAGTAATAATAGTAATAATAGTATTGCGGTGCAGACGCTGGCCGAGCCGCCGATGCCCAATAAGAAGAACAATTTGTCGGACCGAGTTCCTAAGGGATCTTTGACCCCTACGGACAAAACGTCCAGGGGGTCATTGATCTCCAAAAACTTAACGTCAAATAGATATCGGGCGCTCGCTGATATTGAGATGACTGAGACTGTGGAAACCCGCAGTCGAAGTCTCTCCCTCAAACCAAAGGCGAGGGGGAGAAAACCTGTCAATGCTCCAAAATGACAGTGACAGGTGCATCTCTTATTCAATGGAACTGCCGAGGTTTTAGGAGCAACATCGAAGAGTTGTCTCTTCTTTGTTGCAACCTCAATCCACTCGCTGTTTGCCTACAAGAAACTTATATAAAAGCTTCTGAGAGTTGTAGTCTTAAAGGCTACACCATTCATAACAAGCACGCACCAGATGGAGACCGAGCCGCTGGCAGCTCCTCCATCTTGGTCAGATGTGATGTGGTATGTACGCCAGTGGCGTTAGACACGACACTACAGGCTGTAGCTGCATAAGACTGTAACTCTCTGTTCCATTTACATTCCTCTGAGCTCCATACGCCCTTGTGGACCAGTTACCGTCCCCATATTTACTTATGGGTGACTTTAACGGCCACAATCCATTATGGGGGGGGGACAATAGGAACGCTAAAGGCAAGAGAATTGAGGACGTTGTGGCCGCTCATGCTCTGTGTGTATTGAACGATGGTTCAGACGATGGCGTTAGACACGACACTACAGGCTTTAGCTGTTCGTCTGACGCTGCATAAGACTGTAACTCTCTGTTCCATTTACATTCCGCCGAGCTCTGTTCTCACTTTACAAGAACTGGACGCCCTTGTGGATCAGTTACCGTCCCCATATTTACCTATGGGTGACTTAAACGGCCACAACCCATTATGGGGGGGGGGGGACAATAGGAACGCTAAAGGCAAGAGAATTGATGACCTTGTGGCCGGTCATGCTCTGTGTGTATTGAATTAATTGCGGGGGGGCATCTCCCGTAGAGTGAGAGAGGAGCTGGGGGCTTCGTAAAGCTGACTGGCCCACCTTCCAGACCCTATGTCGCGAGGAGTTCACTCCAGACATCAGTGACATCGATGCCTTTACTGAGATGCTGAGATGGATCGCAGAGAAAACTGTTCCGAAGACTTCGCCAACTCCCAAGCATTTGACGCCTCCATGGTTCGATGACGGCTGTAGGAGGGCTATTAAGGAACGAAAGAAAGCTCCGCGTAAATTCCACAGGAGACCGACTGCTGAAAATCTGGTGCTCTTTAGAATTCTGCGCGCTCGTGCTCGCAGAACAATCAAAGAAGTGCGGAGGCAGTGTTGGAGACAATTTGTTTCTAGCATCACCATACACACGCCATTGGGCAAAGTTTGGACAATGATCAGGAGAATACACAACGGCACCATTCTCACATCACTCGATGAAATAAGTGAAGAATTGGCTCGCACCTTTGCGGGAAACTCGTCTTTGGCAAACTACCTCCCGGGCATTTGGGCCGTCAAGGAACGCCAAGAGTGAAAGCTCTTGGACTTTTCCTCCGATGGCGAGGAGCACTACAACTCCCTATTCAGTATGGGTGAGTTGAGGTGTTCTTTGGAAAGCTCGCATGACACAGCATGCACTGAGACTGTTGCTTCAACTCTTCAACAACATCTGGGAGTCGGGTGTCATCCCCGCCTCTTGGTGGGAGGTGACAGTAATACCGATTCCCGAGCCTAGTAAAGACCAGAGTGAATCCAACAACTATTGTCCCATAGCCCTCACAAGCTGCATCTGTAAAACCATGGAGCCCATGGTAAACAACCACCTCGTCTGGCTACTGGAGTCAGGACACCACCTGTCCAACCTTCAATGTGGCTTCAGACGGGGCCACAGCACCCTCGAACATTTGGTGCGCATGGAGACCTTCATAAGAGATGCTTTCCTTAAGAAGGAGCACGTTGTGGCTGTCTTTTTCGACCTTGAAAAAGCCTATGACACAACGTGGCCGCATGGCATCATGGAGGATCTTCATGCGATTGGCCTTCGTGGCCACCTGCCAATTTTCATCAGGAACTTTTTAGCCTTCAGGCATTTCCGCGTCCGTGTCAAGACTACCTATTCCAGCCTACACTCACAGGAACTATGAGTACGTCAAGGCAGCATACTGGACGTGACCCTTTTCGGGGTCAAGGTGAATGGTATTGCTGCTGCTGTAAAGCAGGGGGTCTCCTGTAGTCTTTTCGTGGATGACTTTGTTTTATATTACAGCAGTGCTAACATGAATGTCATAGAGAGACAGCTACAACCAAGCATAAATGGGATCCATCGATGGTCAGTTCTGAACGGTTTCAAATTTTCCAAGACCAAAACAGTCCGCATACATTTCTGCCTGCTGTGTAGAATGCATGCGGAACGGGAGCTGACCCTGGATGGGGATCCCATTAAAGTTGTTGAGAAACCAAATTTCTGGGCCTCATTCTCGATGCAAAACTGTCTTTCGTGCCACATATAAAGTACCTGAATACAAGATGCCTGAAAGTGCTAGATATTCTGAGGGAGCGGACAGAGATGTTCTGCTCTCCGTGTACAGAACATTGGTTTGGTCACGAGTGGATTATGGCAGCATAGTATACGGTTCCGCAAGGAAATCAAATATTGGGCTGCTAGACACGATCCACCACCAGGGACTGTGCCTGGCCCTTGGGGCCTTCCGCACCTCACCGGTTCAGAGCATCTACGTTGAAGCCAATGAACCATCACTTAACAACAGGAGAATCAAACTGGCCATGCAATATGTAGTCAAGATAAAAACTAATGCATTGAATCCTGTACACAATTGTCTATTCGAGCAACATAACGAATCCAGGAATGAAGCCAGGCCGAATTACATCTGGCCACTGAGGCTCCGAATGAAACCTCATTTGGAGGCCTTGGGCGTGGATTTGGACGTGTTGGAGGATGCCAAAGTCCCAGAACATCTCCCGTGATTGTTGAGGAAGCCATCGGTTATCCTCCGACTCACGGCACTGAGGAGGTCTGGGACACATCCACTCGAGTACCAAGGACTGCATGCAGAGATTCAAGGCCAGTTTGCAGACCACCTCTCCATATACACTGATGGTTCGAAAGACCAAAGCCGGGTAGCTGCTGCGGCAGTTTGCCGACGGGAATAATTTGGCGTACGCTTGCCCGATCAGAACTCGATTTTCACTGCAGAAGCCCGAGCACTCCTTCTCGTGTTGGAGTGTATCGAGGTATCCAACCACACTAACTATGTTATATACAGTGATTCGTTCTCTTGCCTCCTGGCTGTTGCTGGACTGAAAACGAATCACCCTATTCTAGCAACGGTCATTTATAAAATGAACCAACTGACAACGGATGGGTATGACATCCACCTGTGCTGGGTGCCTGGCCATGCCGGCATACAAGGAAACGAACAAGCTGATCGGGCTGCGAAGAAGGCCCTGAACTGTGATCTTGAACCGTGTCTGATCCCTCACTCTGATCTGAAACCACTAATAGCCACCCACATAAAATCCAAATGGCAACATGAGTGGGATGAAAACATTAATAAACTTAAAGAAATTGAACCATCTGTGGGAAAGCCACCACAGACTCATGCGGGAGGTCGGCGGGACCAAGTGGTCCTTAGCCGCTGCCGTATTGGCCACTCGTGGCTTACACATGCTTTTCTGCTCAAGGGGGAACCTCCACCTGAATGTATTGGGTGTCAGTCCCCGCTGACACTCAAACACATTTTACTAAGTTGCGTTGATTTTTTGGCCCTGCGCCAACAGTTCTACACTGCAGACAGTATGCATGACCTTTTTACTAAGGTAAAACAGGAAAACATTTTAGCCTTTTTGAGGGCAGCTGGACTGTACCACCTCATATAGTTTACTAAATAGATTCTATCAATTATTAATGAAACTTTTCTTTTTCTATGGGAATTTGTTTCCCTTGACCACAAATATATGATTGTGAGCTTTCTAATTTAATGAGTGTCTATTGGCACATAATTGATTGTCTGCTTTTACATGTAAAAGCGATGGTTTGAACAAAAAACAAACATTTCTCGCCGTGAATATAGCCTATCCTGCGACACGGCGTAAAGCAACCACCAATCAATCAATCTATTATGTATTGCATTCGGCTATTTGTTTATTTGGGTGTTTAATGCAAAAGGTTCGAATTACTTCTTCTTTATCTCTCTCTCTTTTCTTAAATAATCACTTTTTCAAATAGCCTTTATATAGTAGAAGCATCACGCTCTGTATTGTATGAATAGATTAGACTTTATTCGAAGGGCCTAGTCTAAGACTCCAAGGTGGCTCTCTGTATATAACCAGAGAGGGTGTATAGAGGAGAGGGACAGCTCTCATACTAGACCGTGTTACAGCTGCCGACAGTGGCGCTCCAAGTGGTGGTTGTTGAACAGTTTATGACACAGCTGTATGCATACCGGCAAACTCAAGGCATGTCACTGGTCGTGTGCAATCTTCATACAGAAAAAGTGAAATATCTCTAAACCCACACCACCTAGAAACAAGTCGCTTGGTACACATATAGGAAACATTATTTACCAAAAAGATTATATTAAATTTATAAGGTTAGGGTTCTGGATTTCTATTAATTTTGAATAAAACTAATGTTTTGCACTGCGCGTACCAGCAAACTCAAGGCTTGTTCAACAATGACCGCGAAAGGCACCACTGTAGCCTGTGTTACCGATTTTCGTGGGAGTTGTCCCGCTCATCTGGATACATGCTCTCTGGTATAACCTACATGTTCAATTAAAGTGCTTATATCGTATATGAAGATTGATACATGTGCCTCTTTGTTCTTCTATTTTTGAATATAATTTATCGGTCATTGAAAAGGTGGTGTCCAAGTAGATTCCATTTGACAGATTGAGGTCAGCAAGACTTGTGCATCTGCGTACTGTCGACATGGGAAAGTGCCTACAGCGACTGAATGTGTAGATTATATTATACAGGCACAGCTGTGCCTTCTGTTAAATCGGTATTCCTCCTCGTAATGCAGTGGGGTTTTCCAAGCTGACCAGAGGTTTCGGCTCGTATTCCACATTTGTGGTAGGGGTTAAAATGGGCATGCATATTTACTTATTGTTTTGTGTGTACAGGGGAGGGGGTTGAAATTAAAATTGGGAGTTGTTTGCCTCGTGACTGTGTGTAGAGGTATATTCATGCGTGCGCAACCATTTCTCCTTTCCATGTTGTGACTCCGTGATTGCGCTAGCTGATATGTGTGTAATTGTGTGTGTTTGTATGTAAGCTGTTTCCTTCACCCTGTTGTCAATGTATGTGCTGATGCGTGGGTGTATTTGTATATATATATATATATATATATAAGGTAGGGCTATGTAATGAGAGAGAAACAGACGAGAGGTGGGTCGGTCACTTTTATTGTACGACATGGCGAGCATAATAAACAGGCTTACCGGTAAAATTTGAAATCGAGTAGCAGACTGACTTAGGCCTGCCCGTTCCGCGGCGTTGCCGGGGCAACAGGGGCAAATCGAGGCAAGTCAGCGATTGGACATAATAACTTAGTGTAATGGTAGATTAATAATAGTAATAATAATAATAAGGAATATATACTCCGCCTACTTATATACGTATAATTAATTATACATCCCACTTTTATTGTGCGACATGGCGAGCATAATAAACAGGCCAAAGGGGGACGGCTACACGTCAACCCCCCAACCCACCAGTCGTGAGATCGGCACAGAGTGAAGCGGCAACCCTCATGTCGTTAACTATACGAGTGCCTAATGGGGTCTTAAGATAATCATAAACGGTCTCTGATGCCCAGTCACCCCTGGCCTTAAGTTCTTCTATTGTGGCACCGCACATGGCCAGAAAGGTGCAGCCGCCCCTCCTTAAGGAATGGGAAGAGAGGGAGGTAGCATCGAGCCCTGCCCTTGAAGCAAATTTTTTTAAGGTCTCCTGGTAGATACTATATGGCAGAGGGCACGAGCCCCCCCCCCAGGCAAGGAAAGCGAAAGGCAAGGGCCGTAGGTTCAGGCGGAATCTGACGGAAGTGAGTCTCGGTCCAATAAACCGCACAGAGATCGATGTCGCAACATCGTGCAATGGGGATCTCCAGGACCCTTTCTCTGAATTGAATAGTCTTTGATCGATGCACGGTCAGAACTAATCCCCAATCATAAAAGACGAAGTCGGCTCTAGAAAGGGCGGCGTCAGACATAGTCACCTGAGACTTCCTTAATAGCCCCCTGAATGAACATAAGACTGCCGCACGCCAAGCTACATGGCCATGGTTATTTGTCAGTAGTGCAAACATCTTACGCAGCATATGAGGCAGCAGTGGCATGGCTCGACGGGGGGCATCTCCCTTCACCCTGCGGATCCCCCTCAAGGTCGAAGCCAACACAAAGCTCTTATAATCAATTCCAGTCTCGCCCTGCTGCCTCAAGAAGAAATTCAGACCACTTAGGTAATTTAGAACCGAACCATACTTGAGCGAGCGGGCGAGCCAAGTAGCATAGAGCGCAACCTGCTCCGTCGAGCATGGTATCGGGGAACGTGATGATTGATAGTTTTCAACATACTCAAAATATTTTCTGATCTGAACCCCCCCCATGCTAGAGCCGAATTCCTCGCGTAGGATTGCTGCTGGTATCCCTGCTGCTCCGCCTTTAGAACAACTATTCCTGAAAGAAAAATACGGATTATCAAAAATCTCGGTACAACAAAGTGCTCTAGCGCAATCAACACTCCTGATCCTATCTGAGCTATCCTCACTAATTAGCCTACTCAATGCGTCACAAATGACGTTAACATGGCTGCGTATATACACTGAACTGAACTCGAAATTGAATTCAATGGCCAGCCAGAAAATCCTCCGGAGGAAGTACATGATTCCCTTGCACCTAGACCTTCCAGTTTTCAAGGCAGCCTGAACCACTGCGCTATCAGTCACCATCATGACAGTGCTGTCCCGCCAACCACCACTCCAGCGAAGGCATGCAGCGTAAACCGCCCACATCTCCTGAACATTGATGTGGGCGGTCTTAACATTAGCTGGAGGAATATGATGGTGGTGGCCTGCATAAGCGTCTAGAGAATCAGAGTGACCCTCGGCGAAAGTCCCGACTAGCCAATCCCGGTCGTGCAAGGCCCCGAAGCCCCAGTTTGAAGCATCGCTGTAAGTCGATACGACAGTGGCAAACTTGCCCAATATCCTAGCCTTACCATTGAAAGACTTGACAAAATTCAGCCACCAGTTCAGGTCCTCCTTGACACCCTCGTTTAAACTAGCTCTATCGAATGGCTGTGTTAGTTTGGCGATAAGGTCGTATATACGCCGGGTGAAAGTCCTACCACCCCTAATTACCTTAGAGCAATGTGCGAGGAGGCCCCCCACCCGCTCAAGTTCCTTCCTCGATGCATTCTTACGGCCATGAAGTTTGTGCAAGATTTCTAGTGTTTTGTCTAATTTATCTTGGGGGAGACTAAGCTGTAATTGGACCGAGTCGACATAAATTCCAAGAAAACGCACCTTGGTGTCGACCTCACTGACCTTCCTGAAACTAACAAAGAAACCAAGCCTCCTGAGGATCGATATCAGTGTTCTCTGAGCCTTACGCACCTCACTAGTGGTACCTCCTATAAGACAGAAGTCATCCAAGTAGTTCACAACCCCAAACAATCCCTCACGCACACAACATCGGACTACAAAATCAGAAATCTTAGTAAAGATATAAGGGCTAGAGGATAATCCCATACTGAGGCGATTGTCTAGGAAATAGGTAAAGTCCTCACCCAGTGTCTTACGATGTCTCAGACCCTGCCGACGCCAATCATCGGGGTGGATCGATACCGTACGATAGGTGTCCTTTATGTCTACGGTTCCGAGACAATCCCCCCTCTCTAACATGTCAGTCACGTCGTCTAAGCCCTTATAAGAGAATTTGGTACAAACCTCATGAGTATAATTATTAACCGATAGCGAAGAGGGCCTACTGCAGTCGATTACTACACGACCACCGCCGTCGTCCTTTGGGACGACAAACGCGTCATGAGTGCATATTGGAAGGTCGTGAACAACCGAGATGACACCAGCTGCCTCCTCATCAATAAATTTTTTACCAATGATCTCATTCTCCCAAGCTGATTTCTTTTTAGCACGCTCAAGCATATAGCTACTGTCACACGTGGGATTGATCACCCGAAACCCAAAAGTCACTGCTATCATGATATAGACCCAGTCGGGATCAGTGTCGCCTCTCATAAATAGCTCTACAAAAAACCTGCATGGCTTAAGTTGGCTAGCGACCCCCGCGATAGCATGCACACATGAACAGCAACCTTGCACACATTCCTTAGTGACCTTAATTGCCATTGGTGGCGCACCAAGCCATTCCTTAATTTGTACACACAGGGCACCATGATCGTCAGACTACAAATAACAGATCATCACTACTGGCGCCACATGGTTGCGCCCATTGCAAACCATCCCCAATTGCGGAAGAATGAGACTTGCTTATGTTAACATCACCCACACCAAGAGCCTCAACCCCAGGAGAATCATCAACATTACAGGTTATGCATTGAACATGATCAAAGGGGAACGAATCAAGCAAGTCAGAATCGGATATGTTAACAATATCTGAAGCACATTCAACACAGTCATTGGTTAGAAATAGTTCTCTGTCCCAGTTTGGGTCACTATGGGAGCATCCGGCTGGCAAGTCAGAAGCAGGCCGGCTGCTTCTAGTCCCTCGGTCATCACAGGTGTCATCTTTATCACCGTCCAGTGTCCCCAGTTGATCCGAGCTTGGCGGTCAATCTTTACATTTTGAACATTTATGAGATTTTGAGCCGCAGCGAGAGCAATTGTGGGCGAACCTGCAGTCGTCCTCAGTCCTGGTGCAACCTGAATCCCCATTCCATGCGTAGCAAGCCCTACGTGCACTGCTACCCATCGAATGCTTTTGGCCAGTAAAGTTCCCGCCTCCGGCCTTCCTACTTTTCATGTTATGGGGGCCGTAATGTACAATGCTTTCGTCTTGGTGTGCCTTACCGAAAGCTTCAAACCCAATGGTTTCAGCAAGTTTACGAATCGCCAGCATGTGATCTACATGAGCAATATCCTTGTAATGATCTCACTTGCTCTGGTGGAAATAAAACTAATGTGCTAGATAATTGCCTTGTAGTTACTCACGCTAAGTCCAGGTATGTCAAGGCACCAGAGACACGATGCCCTAATTAGTTCATGAGCATTCAACTTTCGAACGCCCTTTCCTGATGCGTATCGCTTGAGTGACCACTTACTTCGTCGTCGCCTCGAAGAGCTGCCATCACTGCTGGATCTCGAAGATCGTCTCCTCCTGCTCGATCCTCGTGAACGCCGTCGCGATCTGCGATGTAGGTCGCCGTCGTCCCCCTCAGTTCCATGGGTCCATGTCGGTGGGGGAAGTGCAGTCTCAACCGCCCTCTGGTAGTCGTCTGCAGGCCCAACCATCGTTGCGGCAGGGTAATCCTTCACAACTTTTGTCGTCGCAGAGCTGTCTTGCCTAACGGTCGTCCTCCCTCGATTCCGTCATCTTTCACGCACGGCAATTAATTCCTCGAATTCCTCCTCGAGGGCCGATACCCTCAGTTCAGCCTTAAGTGCCTCGATGCCTTCACGCGCGATCTTCTCCCGTTCCTGTCGTGACAGCGAAGCCATGGCTGATACCGGCGGCTCAACGTCGCCCTGATCGCTCCTGTCGTCAGCCGACTTGGTAGTCTTCATAGCTCCAGTGCTCCTGGTCGACCTGCCTGGTTTAGTCAATTGGAGCTCCGTGCTCTTCATAACACACAATGCTGAGTCGTGGTTCTTGTGTGGAACGCCACAGTCGCTACAGTATCCTGTAGTAGGCATATCGCGGCCAGGGTAGTTCTGGCTATAAGTCGAAAGCACATGTAGCCTTACGCTAGACAATCATGGTCATGAATGTAAAATTGTCCTGTTGGAGTTGATATGTGCGTTAGTCATATAGACCTTATGTGTTGCTAGGACATAATGTTTTGCACCCGGTCAAGATCAGCAATATTTAAGCTAAGTACAAATATATATATATATGTACTTCAACCGGCTTAGTGGAAAAACCGACCTAAGTATGCATTAGGGTTAATTAGAACTGTGTACGGCGATATAGGGACCGTAGTACCACAATCAAGACCAATGTTCCAGCTACAAGACCAGCTGCTTAGGCTGCCATAGCCCAGCAGCAAAGCGTAGATATCGACAGAGTGAAGGAAAGTACCTTAATATGACAACGATATCTTATTTTATTCAAATTCGGTCGATTATAGTGTTTGTCGATCGATTCGACCCTAATTCCATGAACGATATTTGTTATGGTTTGATGTGTTATGGCCTGAAGCCTGGGCCTGCTTCTAATTTGTGTAGTTCCAGCATACCAAAGAGATCAGTTTACAAAAGATAATAATAGTAATAATAATAATAAGGAATATATACTCCACCTACTTATATACGTATAATTAATTATACATCCCATATATATATATATATATATATATATATATATATATATATATATATATATCAGTATATAGCGGTGTAGTGCATACAAACAAGTGAGTGAACGCAGGTTTGGATTTATTTGAAATAATGAGGGAACGCCGTCCCCCCTCCCTAACAAAGTAAGGGAACGCCTTTCCCACATGTTTGTTTGTTGTTGTTTTATGCCCTAGCAACATCTAAGGTGATATCAGAACGGGTACCGACTTGTGGCAGTGTGCACTCATGGCGACTTTATAGTGCTGCCCCACTGGGAGACCAGGCCGCCAGCTATAACCAAATGAAGCTGGAGGTGGGAACAATGATCAGATAATGTGGCAAATAAGAAGGCCGGTTAGCGGGGAGGGGGGGGGGGGGGGTACAGCATGTGAGGGCATATATAGGTGTTTGACTGTCTATCCACATGCATGCTGTGCCTGTCAGTGTCACACGGCATATAGTCACATAGGGGTTAAAGTTGCATAGTCCGATGGTTTTGAATTTCTGTATTTTTCTGAGATAAATATGTTAGATCGATCACTAGTCTCTACTTTACATTAGTTCAAAGTTACTTTTATTTTAAATGTTAAACTTTTTAGATATTTTGAGTGCAAACATGGAAAATTAGTTTTGGCAAGCTTTCCAAAACTCTGACACCATAGACTTCTGCAGTAACAGGTTCTGTTAAATTGACTCAGTATTGCCTTCTCCTCAGAAACAAATGCTTAATAAGTCCATCAGTATCTAAGTTAGATATCTAAAATCAAATCTAGATAATTGATTTGGTTTAGAAAATTTGATATTTCATAGGACTATGCAGCTTTAATGTGCTGTGAAAATGTTGGCCCACTAATCGATATTGCATTATAGTTGACGGTGCCTGTCTCCGATAGCTAGCTGCCTGGAGAAAACTCCAATATCCGGATGTGTATAGTGCTAAGGACATAGACTCATGTAGGAGGGGGGGGGCGAAGGATACACAAAGATACACACACACAAGACGACTAAAGCTTGGTACACACCTCCCGTATACGATTCACGTGCTAAAACTCACTGCCCGACGCGACCCAACCTGACCCGATTCTCGACTAAAATTGAAAACGGGGGACAATACACATATCCTGACTGCTAAAGATTGGGGTGCTCACATATACTGTTTCTCGAAGGGCCCAATTCATTTTTCGAATCTCATTCTTAAGCCCTAAAACTGAGTTTTATGTCGCAATCGCAAGGCTCTGGTGTGATAGGGGGTCACACACCTAAAGACTGAAACCGACGAAAAACCGAACTTTAGTCGCGAAACGGCCGTTTTTAGGTTTTATACGGGAGGCGTGTACCAGGTTTAACTAATCAGCCTAGCTATCTATGGCTCGGGGTCATTATTAGAACATGCCTAGGTTCACAGCACGGTGCTGTGAACCTAGGCATGTTGTTATTGCTTCCCCCCGTGTGTTGTCACTGTCAGCCCGTGAGGTAGTGTGGGGAATAGACAGAAGGCGGACGGTAGTACTAGTACCAGTAGACTACTCACCGAGCTGCTTGTTGCTGACGAGTCCCCGCGCCGACATCCTCGGGCCGCCGGCCGCCGAGGTCATGGTTCTGGCGCCGTGCCCGGCGACGTGCGTTCCCCCTGCCGCTTACCCCGACCACTCCGGGCGGACAAGACAGAGAGCCCGCCGGTCGTGCCGCAGTGCTCGTGGCGTCCTGTCTACTCACGAACACGACACACCGCGCGCACTGCTCCCAGCGCCCGGCTCTATCCCCGCAATGCTTTCCCAGACTCACGGTGTATTTAGTGATCGGGTGGTGGTGGTCCCCTCCCTCCCCTCTTCACGGGATAAGCCAACCGGGGTAGATCTAATGGTGACGCCACCGCTCTGCCTGCCAATGTGTGTGTACTCTACAAAGGAAGCTACTACTACTACTACTAGTATTAGCAGTGGTTGGGCGTCGATAATGTGGAGTTGTAATAACGATAACAGCAATGCTGGTGCTGGTGGTGTTATCAGCGCTGATGGCTGCTCATGATGGCGGCTGTGGTAGCGGCTGCTCAGTGGTGATGCCTTGCTGTCTTGGAGCATCCACTAGTGCTGATTCCAAGGCCACTGCCGCTGCAGCTGCTGCTGCTGGCTCTGCTTGTTATTTAGTTATTATAATGTATCCAAAGTGGAGCTGAGTCCATGCTGCCGTTCCCTGCCGCCTACACTGACTACAGGCTACATTAGACCCCCTCTCTCTCCCTCTCTCCCTCTCCCTCCCTCTCTCTCCCTCTCTCTCCCTCTCTCTCCCTCTCTCTCCCTCTCTCTCCCTCTCTCTCCCTCTCTCTCTCCCTCGCGCTCCCCCGCACCCCCCCCACCCCCACACTATCTCCCTCTGCGCGTGCTTGTCGGCCTGGGCCGTGTTCAGAGTCCGTCTCGGAGGGGCCTCTGAGATGACCGTGATGTCATGCTAGTCTGAACTGCAAAGGCAGTTTGTTGTCTCAAAAATGGCTGCCCCCATAGGCAGCGGCCATTTGCAATGGAAATACGGCGGCCATTTACGAGCCGCTTTTCATCTCCAGTCTGAAAAGGGAGGCGTCTCCGAGACGTCGCCGAGATGCACCCTGAACGCAAATAGGCCAAAAAGCATCGCCGAGACGTCTCCGCGGCGCCTCCAAGATGGACCCTGAATGCGGCCCAGGCACAGCCGCCACCTCCCATCGTCCTAAACCACGCCCCCATATAGAACCAGCACGTGATGCTAAAGTGAAGCTACATAGCCCAATGATAAATTATAACCAATTGATATGGTAACTTATTCTCTTTTTTTTTTGCCGTTATAGTGTGGTTGTGCTATATAGTTATTGAATAACATGATTTGACGTCACAGTTTGTGTGAGTCCCACGCACGAGGAGTATTACTTATATGCATACATGTAGGAAAATTCACGTGGGGTGCTCTGTTTTGCCTATTTCATTGTAGATGTATTAAGATTCATATATATATATA
>CM059195.1:7284301-7380301 GCA_030323885.1 Branchipolynoe longqiensis | reverse complement strand
CGCCATTTCTCTCCACCCACCCACCCAACTCTCCCACACTTCTCTCTTTTCAGCTGTGGTGGAGGGCTCCTCGGCGCCCCCCCTCACATAAACTCTCCGGACTCCCTCCTCGGGCCTCCCCTGGGCCGCCCGACTAGACTCACATAGCTTCTTCATAGCTTGCCTCTGTACTTATTCCTATGCATTTCTCACTGTCATTGTCTCTGTATATTGCCCTGTATGTTCCCGAGGCGCACCAATAAACGCCTCT
This sequence comes from Branchipolynoe longqiensis, assembly GCA_030323885.1. Taxonomy (NCBI): domain Eukaryota; kingdom Metazoa; phylum Annelida; class Polychaeta; order Phyllodocida; family Polynoidae; genus Branchipolynoe; species Branchipolynoe longqiensis. Next base: position 7,380,051 of record CM059195.1, on the reverse strand, counting down.
TTTCCCACTCCCGCCTCGTGTCTTCCTTTTCGCGCATCACAAGGTTGCGCCAGCACGCATCTACCTAACTTCTTGCCCTATACACAATATGCGCACGCAATATGCGATCGTGTGCGCAACCCTCATGCGATATATTACATCGAATATCGTTATGTATCTAACCATTGCATCTGAGCATTTTAACTTTTCAACACGGAATTAATATAGTGTGAACAACACTTTTCCTGGTTTCAAGTCTATATCCACCTGACAAGGAAAAACTGGAGGGTGTGAGAAAAACACGATCTCACTAACTGCAACTGTCCCCTGACAAGGAAAACTGGAGGGTGTGAGGAAAACACGATCTCACTAACTGCCACTGTCCCCTGAAAAGGAAAACTGGAGGGTGTGAGGAAAACACGATCTCACTAACCGCGGAATTCAATATGTATGACGGAAGAAAGCGTCAAAAGGCCAACCTTATTCTTACTGGCCGTTATGGTCTTGGTTTCAAGTCTATGTCCACCTGACAAGAAAACTGGAGGGTGTGAGGAAAACACGACCTCACTAACTGCCACTGTCCCCTGACAAGGAAAACTGGAGGGTGTGAGGAAAACACGATCTCACTAACTGCAACTGTCCCCTGACAAGGAAAACTGGAGGTTGTGAGGAAAACACGATCTCACTAACTGCCACTGTCCCCTGACAAGGACAACTGGAGGGTGTGAGGAAAACACGATCTCACTAACCGCGGAATTCAATATGTATGATGGAAGAAAGCGTCAAAAGGCCAACCTTATTCTTACTGGCCGTTATGGTCTTGGTTTCAAGTCTATGTCCACATGACAAGAAAACTGGAGGGTGTGAGGAAAACACGACCTCACTAACTGCCACTGTCCCCTGACAAGGAAAACTGGAGGGTGTGAGGAAAACACGATCTCACTAACTGCAACTGTCCCTGACAAGGAAAACTGGAGCGTGCGAGGAAAACATGATCTCACTAACTGCAACTGTCCCCTGACAAGGAAAACTGGAGGGTGTGAGGAAAACATGATCTCACTAACTGCAACTGTCCCCTGACAAGGAAAACTGGAGGGTGTGAGGAAAACACGATCTCACTAGCTGCCGAATTCAATATGTATGACGGAAGAAAGCATGGAAAAGGCCAACCTTATCCTCACTGGCCGTTATGGTCTTGCTTTCACGGCAACTGTCCCCTGACAAGGAAAACTGGAGGGTGTGAGGAAAACACGATCTCACTAGCTGCAACTGTCCCCTGACAAGGAAAACTGGAGGGTGTGAGGAAAACACGATCTCACTAACTGCCGAATTCAATATGTATGATGGAAGAAAGCATGGAAAAGGCCAACCTTATCCTCACTGGCCGTTATGGTCTTGCTTTCACGGCAACTGTCCCCATATAAGGAAAACTGGAGGGTGCGAGGAAAACACGATCTCACTAACTGCAACTGTCCCCTGACAAGGAAAACTGGAGGGTGTGAGGAAAACACGATCTCACTAGCTGCCACTGTCCCCTGACAAGGAAAACTGGAGGGTGTGAGGAAAACACGATCTCACTAACTGCCGAATGCAATATGTATGACGGAAGAAAGCGTCAAAAGGCCAACCTTATTCTTACTGGCCGTTATGGGCTTGCTTTCACGGCAACTGTCCCCTGACAAGGAAAACTGGAGGGTGTGAGGAAAACATGATCTCACTAACTGCCGAATGCAATATGTATGACGGAAGAAAGCGTCAAAAGGCCAACCTTATTCTTACTGGCCGTTATGGTCTTGCTTTCACGGCAACTTCATATATTATATATATATATTTATATATATATATATACATGTATATATATATATATATATATGGTAATTAGCAGAGAAGTAGTATAGCCGGAGTCCTTCTGACTTACACCCGTATACAGAGGGTCTGTATATGTGCTGTAACGAAGGAGGCTAGAAGTCGAATGTAATGTTATACATAAGGGCGACATCATTTATTCTCAGCAATCTTGGTAATGTATGACAATAGCATAACATGGTCTTGGATGAACAATCATCATCGATAGTATTTAGTCAATAATCAATACACTATACACTATGGTACACCAGACATGTTGGAATCATTACATCAAATGACATCTGGCTGGGCCAACTGCCCTACCGTAAAAAAAAACTAAAAACGCACAGGTGTTGCTTGGGGTGCAGCTGGCAGGCAAGTGGCAAGTCCAGTGCACCTTGGTCCGGTGGGAGCGTACGCAGACAGCAGCCCCGCCAGTCCCCCTGGCATCGAACCAGGGAACCACAATTGTGGTAATTAGCAGAGAAGTAGTATAGCCGGAGTCCTTCTGACTTACACCCGTATACAGAGGGTCTGTATACGCGCTATATATATATGTATATATATATGTGTATATATATATATAGTATAGTTATGCGAATCTTACCTGGGTACAGATGATGGATAACTGGCGTTTTCCCGAGGTGCTAGCCTCGGATAGTCGTGGGTCAGGGAGAAGGAAGCACATCCGGGCCCAACAATCTTTTACATATTTTATAAGATAAAAAATGATGTTAGTCGTGGTAAGGTAGGGTGGGCGGGCCCTGACCCATGACTATCCGAGGCTAGTACCTCGGGAAAACACCACTTATCCATCATTTGTACCCAGGTAAGATTCATATAACTATACTATTTTACCTCGTAGTCCTGGGAGAATTTTACATAATCTCATTTTTTATCCTTTTAGACTTAATGTTGTAATCATACTATTGTTTTTTAGTGTGAAATATTAATTTTGTTTCTCACCCGTCTTCAGTTGGTGAGTAGGTGAGTCGCCAAGCCGCTTGGCTTTTCTAGTCGTTTGTTGTAATGTTTCAGCCAGCTTCCACCCCCATGTGTGCAAGGATTCTCTTTACTGAGATTCCTAATTGTCTTACTTTAGAGACCATGGCTCCACGTGTTGAGTGGGATGCGTAGCATCCAGTATTGACACCTGCCTGTTTAAGCACCTCGATGGTTCATCTTGTGAGTGTGTCTCTCGAGATAGCTTGATACGGTTTGATAAATCTGATTAGTAGCTGTCAGGAATTCCTTATTCCCGTGGCTTGGATATATAAACCCTAATAGCTGAAACTACTCATATCTGTTTACCTTCCGGAAAACTATTTACATGTACTGTGGACAGTGGGTCCCCTGTGACTTTAGTAATGTCTCTAAATCGAATGTTGCCTCATCCTTATCTATCTCTAGACCATCGAGTGAGAGTGCCACAATGATTTGCCTCTGTGTCCGTCACTAGCAGTAATAGCACTGCTGACTTAAATCCTAGTTCCTTCATTGACAAATGTCTATTACTAAGCCATGACTTGAATAACTTAAATGCTATAGACACATCCCAAAGCCTATTATATTTGGGTTTGGGTGGGTTTCTTTCATACACCGATCTAATGAACCAATGTACTAATTGGTGCTTTCCAATCGTTTGTCCATCTATTCTTGGTAGAATAATTGAAAGTGCACACCTTGCTGCATTAATTGCACCAAATCCTAACCCTTCATCTTCTAATATTCTTAGAAATCTTAATATTTGGGCTATTGTAGGTTTTAATGGTTTTACTCCTTTAAGAAGACAATGAAGTCCCCATTTCTTTAAATAACTTGTGTATAATTTTACCATTCCTTTCCTCCAGGATTGTGAAATAAGTCTTTCTTGTGTAATTTTGTCTAAACCATATTGTTCTAAATGTTTTCTTAGAAAAGGAATGCCAAAAGGGATGTTGTTGAAACGTCTCCATGGACTTTTAGTGGTCCTTGATGTTGTACATTGTTCCTTTCTTGTGCGAACCTGAGCATGTCTTTTGCTGCTAATTTTATTGCCACTAGCCATTGTTGTGTGTACCATGCTGGTACTATCAGTACTGTGTGTGAGTGATCCATCTTGATCTTCCTGGCCACTCTGCTGATAATGCTGAATGGTGGGAATATGTAATAGAATTTATTATTCCAAATTAATGAAAATGCACATACTCTCCAGGCTTCTGGTTCTGGATGCCAAGACACATATTTAGGTAACTTTTGTTATTGTGTGATGCGAATAAGGCAATTTCCGGTTTGCCCCATTTATAACAAATGTGGTAGAAAATACTCTGATTTAATGACCATTCTAGATGGTCATGAAAATGTAGACTTTTCTTATCAGCCAAAGTATTTTGACTGCCTGGAATATGTGCCACTGTTAGCCAAATCTCGTGTTTCTCTGCCCAGTCCCAAATTAGTTTGGCTAAATAGTTACACCGTTTGGAATGAGTCCCTCCCATATTACGTATGTTAGCCAAAGCTGTCGTGTTATCTGTTAATACCCTTACATGATTTTTAGGTAGGTGAACTAGACTACGTAATCCTAGATAAATAGCTCTAAGTTCTAGTACATTTATGTGATCAGAGATTTCATCATCCATCCACCAACCACCTGGTGCCTGTTGGTCTCTGTGAACCCTCCATCCTTCTAGTGAAGCGTCTGTTGTGACTGTAGTGTCGGGCTCTCCCATTCTAATGGGGTTGGGCGAATTGTTCATGGGTCATTCAAAGTTTCCTTTTGTGTGAGCCAACGCCAAGTTCTTATCTATTTCTAGCGATTTAATATGAGCCTTTCCATACAGAATAGCTGGTGCATATGCTATCATAATTCCTATTAGTATTGCGACTTGTCTTATCTTTGGTTTGTTCAATTGTAATAATTGGTTTGCTGTTGTTGTAAATTCATCAACTTTTTGTTCCGTTACTGAAATGGTCATTTCTGTGGTGTCAATAAAGAATCCCAGAAACTTTAGCTTCTCTGTTGGTGTTATAACTGATTTAATTTCATGTATGTAGAATCCTAATTTCTTAAATGTCTCACATAATTTGTCTACTGCTGTCTGACACTGTTGTTGTGTTTGTGCAACAATAAATGAGTCATCAATATAAGGAAACATGATATGTCCTTCCCTGGCCATTTGGGGGAAAATATAGGTTTAAGTAACCCTGTGAAAATGTGTGGAGCGCAAGCTAGTCCATTAGGCATACACGTCAACTCATACAGTTTGTCGTTCCAACAAAACCTGAGATATTTATGATCAGGTTTATAGATTGCTACTGTATAGTATGCATCTCTGAGATCCACACTGGCTAGCCAGGAGTATTGTGTTACTAATGTCTAATGAAAACATTTTGAAATGTTTATATTCTACCAATTTGTTAAATAAAGTTAGATCTAGAATCAGTCTTACATCTCCATTTGGTTTGGGTCTCGTGAAAATATTAGATATGAATTCCCCAGCCACGTGTAGTGCTGGTTCTATGATGCGTTTTTCACTCAATTTAAGGACCTGATTATCTCACACCTCGTATTCTGAACCATGAAATCGGTAAGAGAAAGGTATGCTATTTTTAATAGGTTCCTTAATCAAAGGTATTCTTACTCCTTCCACTAAGCTAAGGATAGCAAAATTCTCCGTAATGTTATTCCATTCCGGTAGGCAATTATTGAGGTTACAAGCTTTAAATTTGCTTACTGGTGTTTGCGCTGCCACTTCTATTTGTTCCCTGGTCGGGGGAACGGCTTCTGGGCATTGAACTCCCTCTTGAAGGGTCTGTTCCTGTGGTTCCAGCTGGACGACTGCCTTTGGCTCCTTCCCCTGGCCTGGAAGCCAAAATTCGTCCAGAAGCGGCCTCTCGTTGTCCGGTTTCGAAAATCCTGCCTGGTCTTTTTGAAGCAGGTAGGATTACCATCTGCGGACTTCTTTTTGTCCGTTTCCATATGTTTCCCACACTTGGAACCATTCTCCCCTTGCTTGAACAAGTGCTGGAGTTGACCACTGATCATCTTGGTCTTGTCCACTGGCTTTCCCTTAATGGGCTTGGGAGCAAAGAATAATGTCTATTCCTTCCCGTCATTGTCCAAGACCTTCTTAGATCTGGCTACTTCCTTCCCTGCATCCATGCAGACAGCCTTAAAAACGTTTTCGAAACGTCTCTATGACAGGAAATGGCTAGTCGCTGTCAGCAGTGCAATTCCCCCATCCATTTCCTCGCACAGCGACGAGAATTTATTCTCAGCCATCATCCTGTTGGCTACCGGTGTAATGGCTGAAAGTGCTGAGAGTACCCCTTTGTACACATTGTGAAAAACCGCTTCAAACTTCTTCCGGTCCTCGCTCAGTCTCACCTCTGAGTCCATCTCTTTGATGGCAGATTCTGGGATCCCTTTGATCCCCGTGAATTTCTCAGACAACTTCATAATAACCTCAGCCTGCTTAAAGGTGTTGAAGTGCCCCTAAATCGTTTTCCTCATCATCGTAGTGGTATGGATCTTTTTCCTTTGAAGAACCTTGCACTTCTTCATCACCTTGCCACTCAACTCCGCATATTTCCCTGCATGTTTGGTGTCAGAGTCAGAGATCTTCAAAGACGAGTCTGATGAAGAGTCAGAAGAAGAGGATGTGTTTTTCTTGCTCTTCTTGGACTTCTTCTTGGACTTCTTCTTGCTCTTCTTCACATGCAGCTATGTATGTGCCCTCGTGTACTCATCCCCATCTGATGTGTGTGCCTTCTTTTTGTGCTTGCGTTTGCGCGCAGCCACAACAACCTCCTCCTCTGACTAATCGTCAGACGAGGCCTGATCTTCTGAAAGATCCTCCGAGTCAGATTCCTCTGAATCCTGCACTGGTTTCTCCCCTTTCCTTGTCAGCACTCTGGAGGAAAAATCTCCATCTTCTGTTGTATTAACCGTGCAGCTTTCATCTAGGTCAGCTGGGCTGGGCTCAGACCCCTCCCACCTCGTCGGAATCTCTTTGTTCCGGAGACCTTTGCACCTCTGCCGGCGGTGAAGATTCTTCATCTTCACTGAGCGCTTGAGGTGCCTCTGCCTTACTCCGCTTCGTAGCCAAAGCTTGGAGTCTGTAAAACTAAAAAAAAACGATGGTTAGGAATTATTCGGGCTGAATATCAAACAGATAATTAGAGTATAATTATACTAGGTGTGTATCAAGGCGTTAGAACCGTATTTCAACCGTTTTTAACACAGGCATGTGGTTAATAGACAGTCATAGGATAATGGTACGGACAACCATCCGAACCAAATGAGGGGGTAGGGACCAGTGTAGCGGTCACCTCCCACACTCTCTGTCCTATAAACTTCTCCCACCTGTGGCTTTCTTTGCCAACAAGTTGAAGAAAATACTATAGGATCCGGAGGTATGCCTTATCGAATACTTAATTGGGGAATCTTAAAGAAACCCAGGAATAAATCCTAGCAATGTAAATGGCTCCTGCTAAATATATCTCCATTCGGCAACGGGCGGCTTTATCAATAACAAACAATGGCTGCATTGTTCTAATGATATTACATATTACAATCGTAATTAAACTGCAGAATAGTAATAACTTATGGACAAATTTGAAAACTTTTTGTATGTGAATGCTAACATGAACTGAACCAACATCTCCAGTTAATAAGATACTAACGTGGTTGGTTTTGTGGTTAATGTAGAAAACTGCCTGAGCTACTCACAAACGTCCTCCCGTTGTGAGTTGATTATGCTAATTACTGGACCTGGATGTGCTTCCTTCTCCCTGGACTCTGAGAAGCCAGAGGGTAGTATATATATATATATATATATATATATATATATATATATATATATATATACATATATATATATGCAGGTATTGCAATACCTCAGGGAGTTTGACGCCCCTGCCCTGCAGAGTTGTAATCCACTGCCTTGTGGTACAGGTTCTTGACAGAACTGAAGGATAGTTTTACGCCTGTCTTGACATGTTCTTGCCGGTGTGAAACCTCTATTTGCTCCCCGAGAGAGTGCCACTGGTAACTTGCAAAAGCCAGCACGCTTCAACACTTTTGTAGGCAGCTTTCATGAAATGTACAACCGCACAAGCGCGGCAGTCAAGTAATGAAAGCAGTCTTTTTCGCATCTCGACCGACAGCATAATGAATGATGATATACATATATATATATATATATATATATATATATATATATATATATATATATAATATATATAGTATAGTTATACGAATCTTACCTGCGTACAGATGATGGATAACTCTTGTTTTCCCGAGGTACATGACTCGAATAGTCGTGGGCTAGGGAGAAGGAAGTACATCCGGGTCCAGCAATCTTTACATACTTATTTTGGATAAAAAATGATCTCAAATTCTATGGATACTATTATGTTTTCGTTTCGGCACAAGCAAACTTAATAGTCGTGGCAAGGTTGGGTGGGAGGCCCCTAGGCCACGACTATACGAGGCTTGTACCTCGGGAAAACAACAGTTATCCATCATCTGTACCCAGGTAAGATTTGTATAACTATACTAATTTACCTCGGTACTAAGCCTCTGGCTACTCATAGCTCAGGGAGACTTTTACGTAATCTCATTTTTTATCCTTTGCTATTCTTAACCACAAATTTTTAAATACAAAAATAACATTTTTGTGTTTCTCACCCGTCTCTTTAGTTGGTGAGTAAGCGAGTCACCAGGCCACTTGACTTCTCTAGTCATTTGTTGTAATGTTTTGCAAACGATCTAGCCGTCTTCCAGCCAGCATGCACCAGGATTCTCTTCACCGAGATTCCTAACTGTCTTGCTTTTGAGACCATTGCCCCCCTTGTTGAGTGGGCTGCATAGCATCCAGTGTTGACGCCCGCCTCGTTAAGCACCCAAATGGTCCATCTTGCGAGTGTGTCTCTCAAGATAGCCTCATGAGGCTTAATAAAACTGATCAAAAGCTGTCTGGAATTCCGTATTCCATGTGTCTTGGATATATATGCCCTAATGGCTGACACTACAAATGTTCCTATCATTAGAAAAACTATTTACATGCACCGTGGACAGTGGGTCCCCTGTATGGTTCGACTTGAGCAATTGGTCCAAATCAAACGTTGCTCCTTGGCATTAGTCAGGGGGTCAAATGCATATTTTGGCCTGACCTGGAAAGTGGCTCTAAAGTGTTTTTTTCTCAGTGTTTTCATGTTATATAGGTATTGTACTCTGAAACTGTCCGATGGCATTCTCCCATCATTGAGCATTTTCATAAAACAAGTTTTATACAATTGCGGCTATCGGGACCCAAATTACTGATTTTTGGGGGTGGGGAAATAGAAAGATCCTTATTATCTAGGCCCCTATTTTTATATTATCCAGTATGAAATGGGTTAACTCTGAAATTGACTCCTGCCAGTGGACTTCCTGAATATCCTGCTGTCACCTTGTGGCCTATGTTACAGGTTCTGTTCTGGTAGCCACCTAGTGACAAGAAGTAGACTTAGCACTCAACCACAAGGCTTGTTGATCCACACTTCATTCGTCATTTATCCCATATTTAGTGGTTTCTGAGGATATGTCATTGGTCAGCATGATGTTATGAGGCCCAGAGAATAGGTAGGTGCCAACCAAACCAGACCACTGATACAGGTCATGTAAATGTAGGTATGCAGGTATAGCAATACCTCAGGGAGTTTGACGCCCCTGCCTTGCAGAGTTGTAAACCACTGCCTTGTGGTACAGGTCCTTGACAGAACCGAAGGCTAAGGGAGCAAACCCTAAACAGAAAACCATGTCACTGTGGCAGCATTAAGGGCGGTTGATGTATGGAACTCCCAACATCTCCCGACCAGCCACTGCAGGGACAAATAGTTTTGCGCCTGTCTTGACATGTTCTTGCCGGTGTGAAACCTCTATTTGCTCCCCGAGAGAGTGCCGCTGGTAACTTGCAAAAGCCAGCAGCACTTCAACACTTTTGCAGGCAGCTTTCATGAAATGTACAACCGCACAAAAGGAGAGCGGCAGTCAAGTAATGAAAGCAGTCTTTGTCGCATCGCGACCGACAGCATGATGATGATGAAATGTCCAGCTACAAGTTGAAGTGTGTCTCTGAGTGATAATTGGTGAATTTGCTGGCTGAATTATGAACTCCTGGCCCAAAGGATATATCCCTGAAGGGCATGTATGTATTTATTGACGATATGGTCAGTGGTAACTTCGTTCTGCTCAGATAAGACATTGGAAATGAAGTGTAACTACTGCTTAAAGATCTGATAATTCTATTGAAAAGCAGAATTGAGGTATTACTGAAAACTACTGATTTCCACAAAAATTATCAATGAAAACTACCCTAAATTATTGAAACCTGTCTTCATAATGATGCTCTATCTGAGAGCTGAGAAAGAAGGAGAGTTTTACTTACACCTTAGAGCAATTGAATTGATGCTGCCTTTTTTCTTTACCACTGGGCACATCCATTATGCTAGGTATGCCACATATTATATCATATCAATGAAAGCTCTCCCACAACATGTTCTGCAGCATTTCACCAAAGGGGACCATGTTGGGAGGCACATTGAGGGCATATGGAATGGAATCTGGTCTGACATGTTTATCGAGACCACATTCATGAGATATGGCAAGGGAAAGCATGGCATAATAGGCATCACACTTAACCCCGAAGCTTTCAAATCTTGGGCATTGAGCCTACATGTCTGCAGTCAAATAGCTGCCGATGTAGCTGAAATGCGAGGTGATGAGAGTGTAGTCAGGCAGGTTTGTTTGTTGTTGTTTTACATCCTAGCAACATCTTAGGTCATATCAGGACGGGTACCGACTTGTGACAGTGCGCACTCATGGTGACTTTATAGTGCTGTCCCACTGGGAAACCAGGCCACCGGCACCATTACCTGGTATCCCACTCAGTCACATTATCCTGACACTGAGCACACCAGGCCTTGCCCTGTCCTAATAATGCCAAGCGCCTGGCTAGGAAGCAACAAGTATAAATTTTTAAGTCATTGGTTTGACTCGACCGGGGTTCGAACCCACGACCTACCAGCACGGGAGATGGACACTCTAACTCATTCGGCCATCCCGTCTGGTAGGCAAGCGTGCACATAGAAGAAAGCAAATCCAGGATAAAATCTGATGCAAAGGATCGACTGGGTGAAGATGACCCAGTGCATTCAACAGTTAATGTTCACAAAGCAATTGAAATCGGGAGCAAAGAATCCGGGGAATTTACAGACTTTGCCTCGAGGCTTTCATCACAAGATTGAAAGAAGAATAACTTCAATGGCAGACACAAAGAAGTCTGTAAATATCGGCAGACAGAAGGTTTTTGATACAAACCTAATCTACAGTCGTGTCATATGTCCGCAGGCCAGTAATAGGGATATAGACATTGACCATCTGATGTCCCATGAATTGGCTCCACTGCCAATGGCTCTCTTTGCAGACTCTGGTGATATGCGGATATCCACTTCTAAATCCATCTTGAAAAGAAATATGAAAATTGAGGTGTCATCAAGAGTAACCCATGAAGAAATTGAAGTCACTGTCATTGATGGGTGTGCCCTTCTCTGGATACCTGGTTGGCCTGCTGTGGGAAATGTGCAGACTTACATTGATGCCTTCAAGCACAAAATAGCAGAGAAGCTCTCCAAATGTGATGTTTATCTAGTCTTTGATAGATACAATGAATTCAGCACCAAAGATTCAACATGATTAGCCAGGGGTACTGGCAGGGTCTATCAGTTGACACCCTCAACACCAATCCCCGCCCAGAAAGCAGTGTTGACTGTTACAGGCAATAAGAAGCAGCTCATCAAACTGATATGCGAGGACTTGCAAAGTAATGAAGACTTTGTTCAGAAGCATACACAGGAGCATACACTTTTGATAACAGGACAGGAGGAAACTATCGAGATTAGCAAGGGCATTGTCATAGAAAGATGAGATCTGTACACCAGTCATGAGGAAGCTGACAATATTATGGTGTAGTTGTGGCTGATGATACAGATGTGTGGGCCCTCCTGTTGCACCACTATCTCGAGCAGGATCTTGACATCCCAATTATAATGCAATCTCCTATACATGGAAGAAGTGTCATAGACATTAAAGCAACCACTGTCCAATATGCAGACCTCATTCCAAACCTGATTGCAGGACAATCCTTTTCTGGATGTGATACTGTAGCAGGATGCTTTGGCATTGGGAAGAAGATGTTGAACACTATAAAACAACACTCACTGAGTCTGCTTGGAGAAATTGAGGCCCCCTGGCCTGAAGTAGTGAAGCAGGCAACTCAATTCGCTGTTGCTACTTATGGTCAGAAAAGCTGCCATACTCTCTGTGAGGCTAGAGCAAAGGTATGGAAGACCAGAATAGGCAAGGGGAGCAGCACAATGCCAAAACTCTGTTCACTGCCACCAACTGATGCTGCTTTCCAGGAAAATCTGAAAAGAGCACACCTACAAACATTCTTGTGGAAGAATGCCTTGAGGTTTGAGCCTCAGAAGATAGACCTGTTAGAGTATGGATGGAGCAAAGATGGGGATATGCTCTGCCCAACTACAGTTCCTGCAGGAAGTCAACTGGGCCCCGAGTACGTCCAAAAGATCATCAGTTGTGGCTGCTCCAGTGACACACCATGTGAAAGTATTCAATATGGATGCAACAAAGCAGGAATGACTTGCTCAGTCTTCTGTGCCTGTCAGCAACAGGATGCAGGATAAGTATGTCACAACAGGATGAATACTATATCACCTGATAGTGATGATGAAACAAGCGATGAAGGGGAATATGGTGATGATTACAATAACACTGATGATTGATGATGTTTATGATATAAGAAAGATTTTAAAACCAAATACAGAATATGTACAATTTTGGTGGTTTAGTAACCTATGAATAGGTACACCATATGCAGATCATTTACATAGCCAGATTTGATGTAATCTTTGAACAGGAAATCATAAAGAACTAAATAAATAGTATGTATTCTAGCATTTCCTGTCACTATTGAGCTCATGAGACCTTATAACAAGCCATTAGATTTTATAACAATGGATACAGGTTCAGTATAATGAGAAATATATCAGAGTGTACAAACGATGCTGAATTGTACACATTTGACCCAGATATTTGAACTTTGACCTTGACCTATGACTTTGACCCACCAATAGGTATGGTCAAAGTACACCCATATGCAAAAATTCAAGACCCTAGCTTGAATGCTTGTGAAGATATAAAGGTATTTCTATTTTCCCCACCCCCCTAAAACTAGTGATTTGCGTCCCGATAGCCGCAATTGTATAAAACATGTTATATGAAAATGCTCAATGATGGGAGAATGCCATCACACAGTTTCACAGAGTACAATACCTATATAACATGAACACACTGATAAAAAAGCTTTAGAACCACTTTCCAGGTTCAGCTCCTGGCCCCCTGACTACATCTATCTCTAGTCCATTTAGAGACAATGCCACAATTGTTTGGCCTCTGTGGCCCGTAACAAGCAGTAATAGGACTGCTAACTTAAATCCTAGTTCTTTGATAGATAAATGCTTATTACTAGGCCATGACTTGAAAAGCTTAAACACTATAGACACGTCCCAAAACCTATTATATTTAGGTTTAGGTGGATTCCTTTCATAAACCGATCTAAGAAACCAATGTACAATTTGGTGCTTTCCAACTGTTTGTCCATCTATCCTCGGTAGAATAATTGAAAGTACACATCTCCTAATCCTTCATCTTCTAACATTCTTATAAAACGCACAATCTGAGCTATAGTAGGCTTTAGTGGCTTAACCCCTTTAATTAAACAATGAAGTCCCCATTTCTTTAAATAACTTGTATATAATTTAACGGTGTCTTTCCTCCAGGTGTGAGAAATGAGCCTTTCCTGTGTAATTTTGTCAAGGCTAAATTGTTCCAAATGTTTGCTTAGAAAAGGAATGCCAAAACGGGTGTCATTGACACGTCTCCGTGGATTGTTAGCGGCCCTTGATGTTGTAGATTTCTCTTTGCCCATGGAAAACTCAGTGCGTCCTTTGCTCCCAATGCCACTGCGCTAACCAAGGCTGTGTGTCCCACTCTGGTACAATTAATACCGTGCGCGCACGATCCATCTTGATCTTCCTGGCCACCCTGCTGATGATGCTGAATGGTGGGAATATGTAATAAAATTTGTTATTCAAAAAAGTGAAAACGCATCCACTCGCCAGGCCTCTGGCTCCGGATGCCAATAAACATATTTCTGTTGTTTTTGTTGTTTCGTGATGTGAACAAGTCAATTTCTGGCTTTCCCCATTTCTCACAAATATAATCGAAAATAATTGGGTTCAATAACCATTCTAAATGATCATGGAAATGTCGACTTTTCCGGTCCGCCAAAGTGTTCTTAGTTCCTAGAATATGTGCTACTGTTAGCCGTATTTCATTTTCCTGTGCCCAGTCCCAAATTACTTTGGCTAATCGGCTACATGGTTTGGACCGCATCCCTCCCATATTCCGAATATAAGCCATAGCTGTTGTATTATTTGTAAAAACTCATACATGACTTTTAGGTGTGCGAACTAGGCTCCTTAAACCCAAATAAATCGCTCTGAGCTCTAGTACATTAATGTGATCGGAGATTTCATCCTCCAACCACCGTCCCCCAATTGCCTGTTGGTACCTATAGCTGTGTTCACACATGCACTTTAAATCGATTCATATAAATCGACTTGCCAAGTTCGACGCACATTTGCTGTGTGAATGCCACGCTGTGTCGATTTAGGGCTGAATCGATTCATATGATTCACTTTATATAAACCACCTCGCGAGGTAGTTTATATAAAGTGAACTAGCTTAAGCACCTCACACGGATGCGCAGTCGAGACCTTAGTTTGTTGACTTTCCGGTCGATCAAAAGCGCATATTATATCATTTGGTCTATGAACCTGCTAGAGGTGCACATATATTTTTTTCATGGTTTATTTTAAGGTTTTCACTGCCCAGCAGAAGTTTTGACCGTTCCAAACCAATACAATTCAGTCCATACAGATCTAGGTCGAACCCACTCTCTACTGGCGACGTCGACTAACCGAAAGTGGCGCTGGTTAGAATGGACTTGCTCATGCGCAGATATCGATTTCCGCCTTAAACCACTCCGTGTGTGGACACGACACTAAATCGATTCATATAAATCGACTTGTCTAAGTCGACATAAACTTTGCCCGTGTGAACAGGGCTTATGAGCCCCCCATCCTTTTAATGACGCATCAGTCGTCACTACAG
Organism: Branchipolynoe longqiensis; assembly: GCA_030323885.1. NCBI lineage: Eukaryota > Metazoa > Annelida > Polychaeta > Phyllodocida > Polynoidae > Branchipolynoe > Branchipolynoe longqiensis. The sequence continues at coordinate 7,364,948 of CM059195.1, read as the reverse complement.
TATTGGGTTCTCCCATTCTAATAGGATTAGGTGAACAATATGTGTGACAACCACCACAAAATGTCTTGTAAGCCTTCTGGCGAAATGGTCATAGGTCGTTCAAAATGTCCTTTAGTACAAGCCAACGCTAAGTTCTTGTCTATTTCTAGCGACTTGATATGGGCTTTACCATATAGAATAGCAGGGGCATATGCTATCATAATTCCTATCAGCACCACGACCTGTCTTAGCTTTGGCCTACTTAACTGTAATAATTGGTTAGCCGTTGTAATAAACTTATCCAGTTTTTGATGTGTTAATGAAACGGTCATGTCTGTGGTGTTAATCAAAAACCCCAAAACTTTAATTCCTCTGTAGGTGTGAAAACCGATTTAGTTTGATGTATGTAAAAACCCAAACGTGTAAAAGTATCACATAGGTGGTCTACTGCTATCTGACATTTTCATTGTGTCTGTGCAACAATGAACAAATCATCAACATAGGGAAACATAATATGTCCTTTCCTAGCCATATGGGAGAAAATAGGCTTGAGCAACTTTGTAAACAAACGTGGTGCACACATTAAGCCAGTCGTCATACAAGTAAACTCATAAAGCTCTTCATTCCAGCAAAACCTGAGAAATTTGCGATCAGGTTTATAAATCGGCACTGTATAATATGCATCGATGAGATCACACTAGCAAACCAGGAGTCTTGCATTACCAAATCTCTAGCAGTTTCCAAAGAAAACATTTTGAAATGTTGATACTCAACTAATTTGTTTAACTTTGTTAAATCCATTTGGTTTGGGTCTGGAAAAAATATTCGAAATAAATTCCCCAGCAACATGAAGCACTGGCTCAATAATGCCTTTCTCACAAAATTTAAGAACTTGTTCATTCAAACCATCCCTTTCAATACAATCAAAATGGTAGGGAAAAGGTATACGATGTTGTATTGGCTGTTCCACTAATAGGATTCTAACCCCTTCTACTATACTCATAATAGTGTGATTATCGTAATAATCCTCCATTGCTTAAGGCAATTCTTAATATTCCCAGCCTTGAAATCGCTTACGGGAGTTTGTGTTGCGACTTCTACTTGTTGGCTGGGCGGGGAAACGGCTTCTGCAGAGTGAAGTCCCTCTTGAAGGGTATGTTCCCCTCGTTCCATCCGAACGACTGCCTCTGACCTCTTCCCCTGACCTGGAAGCCGTAGTTGGTTCCGAACCGGCTTCCTCTCTGTTCAGTTCAGCGATTTCGAAAATCCTGCTGGATCTTCTTGAAGCGGTTGGCATTTCCATCAGGACCTTTCGTTTTGTCTGCCTCCATGTGTTTCCCACACTTCGACCCCGTCTCCACTTGCTTAAACAAGTATTGCAGCTGGCCCTCGAACATCTTGGTCTTTTACCTGCTTGGGGCAAGGAATAGGGTGTATTCCTTTCCGTCATTGTCCATGACTTTCTTCGACCGCCCGACCTCCTTGCCGGCGTTGGTGCACACCACCTTGAAGACATTCTCAAAACGTCTATAAGACAAGAAATTACTGGTGGCCGTCAGCAGAGCAATTCCTGCATCCATATCTCCACAAAGCGAGAACTTGTTCTCCGACAACATCCGATTTGCAATCGGAGTAACGGCTGACAAAGCCACAAGGACACCTTTGTGGATAGTGTGCAAACACGCCTCAAACTTCCTCTGGTCCTCATTTAGTTTGACGTCCAGATCCATCTCCTTAATGGCCAACTCGGGGATGCCTTTAATCCCCATGTACCTCTCTGCCAGCTTGGTAATCACCTCGTTCGGCTTGAACGTGTGGAAATGACCTTGGATGATCTTCCTCATCATAGTAGTGGTGTTGATCTTTTTCTTCTCCACTTTGATCTTTTTGGAGACCTTCCCACTAATCTTGGCATACTTGCCCTGCCGTTCTGTGTCCGATTCAGTATCGGTGGTAGTTGAGTCGGACAAAGAGTCCGAGGAAGAAGACTTACTCTTCTTCTTCTTCTTCTTATTTGACTTACTCTTCTTCTTGGTTTTCTTCACCAAAGGCTTCTTACGGGCCCTGGTGAAGTCATCTCCTTCTGATGAGTCCGCCTTCTTCTTATGCTTATGCTTACGCTTACGCGCCGGCAGCACCACCTCATCTTCTGACTCCTCTCCCGAGGAATCCTTCTGGTCAGAAAAATCTTCCCAGTCCGAATCATCCGAAATAAATTGGCTGCTTCGGCCTAGAGTGACTCGGCTTCTCGGGGAGCAACTCTTCCAACTTGAGTTGGACTAGCCGCGCCACCCTTTCATCCAGGTCAGCCGGGCCCGGCTGGGGATATTGTTGTTGCGACCTTTGTCCTGTTACCGGTGGCTCATCATCCTCACTATCGATCGGTACCTCCACCTTACTGCGCTTCCTAGCCATTGCATGTCTGTAAAAAAGTAAAAATCCACAATTAAAATTACGATAGCGGAGGTGAGACTAGCAACAATTAAAGGCAGACCAAACTGGTATTAAATCCGTATTTACACCGGCTTTAACACAGGCATGAGTACTTATTAAAACTTTGTGTCAGTCATAGGTAAAATGACATGGCGAACCAAGCGTAACCAAACGAGGGGTAGGGACCAGTGTAGTGGTACCCTCCCACACTCTCTGTCCAATAAACTTCTCCCACATGTGGCTTTAATGGCCAACAAGTTGGAGAAAATACTACGGGACTCAGAGGAATGCCTAAAAAAAGTGGGGAATTTAAAAGAAACCAGGAATAAATCCTAACGATGTTAGTGGCTCCAACCAAAACATCTCTCCGTTCGGCCATGGGCAGCAAAAATACCAAGAACAATGGTGGCATTGTTCTAACGATGTTACAAAAACACCTGTAATTAACTGTAATTACGGAATAAAACATATTCAAGTTCTCTGGGGAGGGCCTCACACTCCATACGCTCGGAAGTATATATATATATATGAGTCGTTCTCAGAAGTTGTGTAAAACTTGTTAAAACAAATGACTGCGAACATAAATGAAACCAAAGTATGCCGTCAAAAACGAAACTAACCTGGTTGAATCAGTCGCAATGTAGAAAACTGCAGGAGCTACTCCACAAACATCCTCCCGTTGTTAGTAGATTATGCTAATTGCTGGACCCGGATGTGCTTCATTCTCCCTGGACTATGAGTAGCCAGAGGCTTAGTACCGAGGTAAAATATATATATATATATATATATATATGGATAGTGATAAGCCCCTTATCACGTGTAATAAGGTCTGCAGTGTATTGCGTCCCCCCCTGCTGTGGTGGGGGGTATCCCAACATCCTCTATGCTCCCTCCCCCCTCCTTGGGAGGGCCTCACACTCCATACGCCCGGAAGTATATATATACTTCCGGGCGTATGGAAGTATATATATATATAGATATATATATATATATATATATATAAAGTACAGTTATACCAATCTTACCTTGGTACAGGTGGGCTAGGGAGAAGGAAGCAACATCCGGGTCCAGCAATCTTCACCTAATTATTCAGGATAAAAATGAGCTTAATTGTATGGATACTCATAACGTTTTCGTTTTGGCACAAGCAAACGTAATAGTCATGGCAGGGTGTGGTAGGCGGGCCCTAGCCCACGACTATCCGAGGCTTGTATCTCGGGAAAACAAGTGTTATCCATCATCTGTACCAAGGTAAGATTCGTATAACTATACTATTTTATCTCGGTACTAAGCCTCTGGGTACTCATGGTCGAGGGAGACCTTTACGTAATCTCATTTTTATCCTTTTTAATCATGAACATAAACAGTGTTTAGTTGTAAATTTTTAAATGTTGTTTGTCTCACCGGTTCTTGTTAGTTGGTGAGTAAGCGGGTTGCTACCCCGCTGGTCATCTCTAGGCGTTTGTTGTAATGTTTAGCAAACGACCTTGCCATCTTCCAGCCAGCATCTGCTAGGATTCTCTTCACTGAGATCCCTAACTGTCTTGCTTTTGAGACCATAGCCCCTCTCGTAGAGTGGGAAGCGTAGCGTCCTGTGTTGACGCCTGCCGCCTTGAGTACCGTAATCGTCCATCTGGCGAGTGTGTCTCTTGAGATAGCTTTATATTGTCTCTCCATCTATTCTCGGTAAAATAACTGAAAGTGCACATCGAGCTGCATTGATGACTCCATAACCAAATCCTTCATCTTCCATCATTCGTAAGAAACGGACAACCTGAGCAAGAGAAGGTTCCATTGGCTTGACTTTCTTGAGTAAACAATATATTCCCCATTTGTTCAAATAGCTTTAATATAATTTTACCGTCTACCTTGTGTAATTTTATCTAAACCAAATTTTTGTAAGTATCTACTTAGAAAAGGAATGCCAATAGGGGCGTCGTCGGCATGTCTCCTTCCTTTGTCAACCGTCCTTGGTGTTGTAGATTTCCCGGTCCTTTGGGGAATTTTAGGGAGTCTTTTGCTAGCCAGGGTTGAGTGTTCCATTCTGGCACTACCAGCACCGCATGTGCTTGATCCAGTCTGATCTTCCTGGCCACTCTGCTAATAATGCTGAATGGGGGGAATATATAATAAAAATTATCATTCCAGATCAGAGAAAAAGCATCCACCTTCCAGGCATCTGGTTCAGGATGCCAAGACACATATTTAGAAATCTTTCTGTTGTTTCGCGATGCAAACAAGTCGACTTCTGGGACTCCCCATTTTTGGCAAATAATGTCAAAAATGTTATCATTTAGAGACCATTCCAAGTGATCATGGAAATGGTGACTCTTTGTGTCTGCTAGTGTGTTCTGACTACCTGGTATATGTGCTACTGTCAGCCATATTTGTTGTGTTTGTGCCCAATTCAAAATTTGTTTTGTGAGTTTGTTACATGGTTTGGACTTTGTCCCTCCCATGTTGCGAATATAGGCCATTGCAGTGGCGTTATCTGTTAACACTCGTACGTGAAACTTAGGCACACGCACTAAACTCCGCAATCCCAGATAGATAGCGCGTGGTCGAAAATTTTGTCCTCTAACCAGCGACCTCCTGTTGCACGGTCATCTATGTGTGCACCCCAACCTTCTAAAGATGCGTCTGTAGTGACTATTGTATTGGGTTCACCCATCCTTATAGGATTTGGTGCAGAATCAATGTGCATTAGCCGCCAATGAATGTAATCGTAGCCTTCTTGCGAAATTTTCATAAGGCCTTCAAAATTGCCTTTTGTCCTGGCTAGTGCAAATTTTTGTCTATTTCCAGGAACTTAATGTGTGCATTACCATATAATATGGCCGGTGCATAAGCTATCATAATGCCAATAAGAACTGCCACTTGCCGTATCTTTGGTCTTTTTAACTGTAATAAACTCTATGCTGTATTCCTAAATTTATCTAGTTTATCAGGTGTCAACGAAATCGTCATTGTGTCGATAAAGAATCCCAGACATTTTAATGTTTGGTTGGCATAAGCACGGATTTAGTATTATGTATGTAAAATCCTAATTTATGAAATGCTTGGCATAAATCATCTATAGCATTTTGACAATCGTGTTGTGTTTGACCAACAATAAACGAATCATCAATGTACGGGAACATAACATGACCTTTCTGTGCCATCTCTGAGAAAATTGGTTTTAACAATTTTGTAAATAGGTGTGGGGCACACGCTAGACCACTTGGGAGACACGTAAACTCATAAAGTTGGTCCTCCCAGATAAATCTTAGGAACTTTCTGTCTGCTTTATATATCGGAACTGTATAGTATGCATCTTGTAAGTCTATGCTTGCCAGCCATGAATTGGGTGTAACTAAATCCCTGGCTGTTTCTAAAGAAAACAATTTCTAAATGTTTGTACTGGACTATCTTGTTAAGTGTTGTTAAGTCCAAAATCATCCTAATATCGCCATTTGGCTTCGGTCTGGAAAATATGTTAGAGATAAATTCTCCTTTAACATATTGAACTGGTTCAATAATCCCTTTATTACAAAATTGTATCACTTCTTTATGTAATGCTTGTTTCTCTAGCTCATCAAAACATATGGGAATGGAGTATAGGTTTGAATAGGTTGTTCTATAAAAGGAATTGTAACTCCTCGTACAATATTAAGCACTGTGTGGTTATTTGTAATTTGTTCCCAATCATCTAAATGGTTAGCAATATTTCCTGCTTGAAATTTGCTTACAGGAGTTTGTGTCGCAACTTCTACTTGTTCCCTGGTCTGGGGAACAGCTTCTGGGGGTTCGATTCCCTCTTGAAGGGGCGGTTGCTGTCGTTCCAGCCGTACTGGTTCCGCTGTCCCCGTCTTCTGGCCTGATAGCCGAAGTTGCGGCTGCCGAACCGGTTTCCTCGTTGTCCGGTTCTTCGGGTTCGAAAATCCTGACGGATCTTCTTGAATCGGTTTGTGTTGTCCAATCCCTTCTTAGCATCCAAATGCTTGGATGATTTCGCTGCAGTTTCATCATGCGGTTAGCGATAGGCGTCACCGCCGCTAGAGCCGCCAGCACTCCTGGAGACAAGTTTCGAACTTCTTTCGTTCGTCACTCATCGTGACATCTGAATCCATCTCTTTGATGGTAGCTTCCGGGATCCCTTTGATCCCTGTGTACTGCTCGGCCAACTAGCTGATAATTTTGGCCGGCTTAAAGGTGTGGAAGTGTCCTTTTATAGTCTTCCTCATCAAAGTACAGGTGTTGATCTTCTTTTTCTGCGTAAAGATTTTCTTGACCACCTTTCCGCCGATTTTCACATATTTGCCAGTCCGTTCCGTATCGGATTCAGAATCCGTGGTGATCGAGTCGGAAGAAGAGTCCGATGAAGAGGACTTACTCTTCTTCTTTTTCTTCGACTTGGACTTCTTTTTGGTCTTTTTGATGGCGGTCTTGTTGCGGGCCTTGAAGTACTCATCTCCTTCAGATGAGTCATTCTTCTTGTGTTTCCTCTTCCGTGAGGGAAACCCAATCTCTCAGTCTGTTGTTTGTTGGGGGTCTGACATATCCTCCCAGTCCGACTCCTCAGACACGACATCTTGTTGTTGTTGTTGTGTGGCCGCCTTCTCTGGGAGCTGTTGTAGTTGCTCCCTGATGAGGCGTCAAGATTTTCTTGACCACCTTTCCGCTGATTCTCACATATTTGCCAGTCCGTTCCGTATCGGATTCAGAATCCGAGGTGGTCGAGTCGGAAGAAGAGTCCGATGAAGAGGACTTACTCTTCTTCTTTTTCTATGAGTCGGACTTCTTTTTGGTCTTTTTGATGGCGGTCTTGTTGCGGGCCTTGAAGTACTCATCTCCTTCAGATGAGTCATTCTTCTTGTGTTTCCTCTTCCGTGAGGGAAACCCAATCTCTCAGTCTGTCATTTGTTGGGGATCCGACATGTCCTCCCAGTCCGACTCCTCAGACGCGACATCTTGTTGTTGTTGTTGTGTGGCCGCCTTCTCTGGGAGCAGCTGTTGTAGTTGCTCCCTGATGAGGCGTACCACCCGGTCGTCTAGATTAGACGGCCCCGGTTCGGGCGAGTGGTCACGTGACTGAGCAGACTCGAGCCCAGGGGTAGCGTCCCCCTCACTAAGTGTGTGTGGTACATCGACCTTACTCCACTTCGCCGCCATCTCGAGTCATCTGAAAACCAACAAAGGTTTATTAAAACGAGCTCAAAGAACAACTGAACACATGGAACAGTGCAGTAATGTGCTTGAAGCACTAAATTGGTATTAAATCCGTATTTACACCGGTTTAATCCAGGCGTGATAAGCTAAATGGTATGTCGAAAGTGCAACAGTCGGACGAACCAAACCGAAACTAATCAAGGGGTAGGGACCAGTGTACTGATCCCTCCCACACTCTCTGTAACATACACTTCTCCCTCCTGTGGCTACTACGCCAACAAGTTGAAGAAAATGCTATGAAACTCGGAGGTATGCCTAATACCTTAGGAATTCTATTATGCTTCCCTAAGATAATCTAAGCGATGAATTGGCTCCTGCCAAACATCTCTCCGTTTGGCAAAGGGCGGCACAAAAAATGGTGGTGCTCCAAAAAGGTTTAACGCACTGGATAATGAATACTTTTACATGAATAACTGCGTTAACATGTTACTAAGTATTGCAAAAAGTATGTCAATCTGTGTTATATGCATTGTTATCAATCCTTGTAAGTTTTCGTCCAATACTTACTTTGGATTTGTTGGTATTTGTTGGAAAAAACAAGCTGCTCGTAACGTCCTCCCATTATGAGTGGAATATGCTAATTGCTGGACTCAGATGTTGCTTCCTTCTCCCTCGACCACGAGTAGCCAGAGGCTTAGTACCGAGGTAAAATATATATATATATATATAGATTAGTTAGACGAATCTTACCTGGGTATAGATGATGGATAACTATTGTTTTCCCGAGGTATAAGCCTCGGATAGACTTGGGCGAGGGAGAAGGAAGAACTTCTGTTCCAGCAATCTTTACCTACTAATTCAGGATAAAAATGATTCCTAATAAAAATAATATTGTAATTGTAATGTTTTCTTGGTACAAGCAAACTGAATACACATGGTAGGGTGTGGTGGGTGGGCCCTCGCCCACGTCTATCCGAGGCTTATACCTCGGGAAAACAATAGTTATCCATCATCTATACCCAGGTAAGATTCGTCTAACTAATCTATTTTACCTCGGTATACAGCCTCTGGCTAGCCGCAGGCTAGGGAGACTTTTACGTAATAGCATTTTTATCCTGATATTCTATTATTTATTCTTTATACCTTTAACAAGCATGTAATATAAATTTTATATGATAATAAAGTGAGATTGAAAGTTTTTGTGTGTCTTACCTTTATCATTTAGTCTTTGAGCAATCGCTTTGCAATTCCACTTGACTTTTCCAGTCTTTTGTTGTCATGTTTTGCAAACGATCTGGCTGTTTTCCATCCCGCATGGGCCAGGATTCGCTTTACCGAAATCCCTAGCAATCGAGCTTTTGAGACCATTGCTCCCCTTGTAGAATGCGAGGCGTAGCGTTCTCTATTAACTCCTGCTAGTGTTAATACCTTAATTGTCCTCTGCGAATCTTGTGACACTCACTGTCGACGGGATCTCCCAAACGATTTGATTTTAACAAAGTTGTTAAATCAAACGTTGCTTCAGTCTTGTCTATTTCGAGACCATTTAGCGAAAGGGAGACTATTGTCTGACCTCTGTGTCCAGTCACTAATAGAAGGAGCATTGCTATCTTAAAACCTAATTGTTTTATGTCCAGATGTTTGTTGTGTGGCCAATGTTTAAATAATTTAAACACTAGCGACACATCCCAGAAACGATTGTATTTTGGTTTCGGGGGGTTCCGTTCATATATAGAACGTAACACCCAGTGAATCACCTGGTGTTTTCCTATAGTTTCTCCATCTATTTGTGGGAGAATTATAGATAACGCACACCTCGCCGCATTAATGGCTCCATAGCCTAACCCTTCATCTTCTAGCATTCTGAGAAACCTTGCTACCTGGGATATAGACGGGTTCATAGGTTTCACTTTCTTGATTAGGCAATGCACGCCCCACTTCTTTAAGTATGTGGTATACATCTTGACTGTTCTTTCCTCCACGCGTGTGACACCAACCATTGTTGAGTGACCTTATCCAATCCGAATTGTTCGAGATATTTATTTAGAAAAGGAATGCTAGCAGCAGAGTCGTTGATACGTTTCCGTGTCGTGCCAGGGGGCCTTGGTGCGTCAGGTTTCCTTGGGATCTTCGGAATCGCAGGCAGTCCTTGGCTGTCGACATTAACACCGCTAGCCACGGTTGTGTGTCCCATTCGGGGACGATGAGGATCGCGTGCGTTTCCTCCAGTTGTATCTTCCTTGCTACTCTGCTTATAATGTTGAATGGTGGGAAAATGTAAAAGAATTCATTTTGCCATATCATTAAAAAGGCATCTATGTGCCATGCATTTGGTTCTGGATGCCATGACACATATTGTTTTATTTTAAAGTTATTTCTGGAAGCAAATAAGTCTATGGTCGGTTTACCCCATTTGTGACAAATTTAGTTGAAAATGGTTTTATTTAGCGACCATTCAAGGTGGTCATGGAAAATCCTGCTCTTTTTGTCTGCCAGAGTGTTTTGTATCCCTGGAATGTGTGCAACTGCTAACCATACTTTGTATTTTTGCGCCCAGTTCCAAATGAGTAGTGCTATTTCATTACAGTGTTTTGACTTTGTGCCTCCGATCTTCCTGACATAAGCCATAGTTGTTGTGTTATAAGTTAGAATGCGAACATTGTTTTGGGGTACTTTTACTAGGCTCGCTAAACCTAGGTAGATAGCTCTCAATTCTAGAATATTTATATGATCAGAACTTTTGCTGTCTAACCATCTCCCTCCTGTCGCGACATCGTTGCGATGTGCTCCCCAACCTTGTAACGAAGCATCAGTCGTAATGACTGTGTTGGATTCTCCCATTCTAATGGGATTGGGAGAGTCATTAATATGTTCCAACCACCAGAGAATATCTGCTAATCCATCGTCTGAAATGATCATTTTCTTTTCGAAATTACCTTTAGCTCGTGCTAAAGCTAGAGTTTTGTCTATTTCTAATGACTTTATGTGTGCTCCACCATATAGAATAGCCGGGGCATACGATATCATTATGCCGATAAGGACGGTGACCCGTCTTATCTTTGGCCTATATATGTCTATCAACTGGTTGGCTGTATCCCGAAACTTATCTAGTTTCTGTTGTGTAATCGAAACCGTCATTGTTTTGCTATTTAAGATGAAACCTAAGCATTTTAATTCTGTTGTCGGGAGAAAAACCGACTTATTTTTATGTATGTAAAAGCCTAACTTCGTTAAAAGATGGCATAATTCCGTGACTGCTTTTTGGCACTGATCGAATGTCTCTCCCATAATAAACGAGTCATCAATATATGGAAACATAGTGTGTCCTTGCCTCGCCATTCTTGAAAAGATTGGTTTTAGCAATTTGGTAAACAGACGGGGTGCACAAGCCAACCCGTTGGGTAAACACGTAAATTCGAAAAGTGTTTCATGCCAAATGAATCTCAAGAATTTTCTGTCTTTCTTACAGATTGGTACCGTATAATAGGCGTCCCTTAAGTCGACACTGGCTAGCCATGCATCGGGTGTAATCAAATCTAGAGCTGTTTCCAGCGAGAACATTTTGAAATGCTGATATGCTACTGTCATGGGGGTGATGAAAATGGGAAATATTGTGCCTAGAGCGGGACTCGAACCCACATCTCTTTGCATTCCGGGCCAGTGTGCTAACCATTACACCACCTAGGCTCCCTGATATCAACACACTACCCACGCCTACCTGTCTATGCGGCTCCTTGCCTGAGAGGTCAGTGCAGACCACTACACTCGTCCCCCTGGAATTGTAAGTCTTGTAATGCTTACAATTAACATACATCACAGGCAAGGCAACGCACACACATACACAGGGTAGGTTCAACAACCATACAGCGCGAAGCATGTACAGGCTCATGGTAACGGCAACCAGTGTCGTGGGGGTGATGAAAACGGTAATATTGTGCCTAGAGCGGGACTCGAACCCACATCTCTTTGCATTCCGGGCCAGTGTGCTAACCATTACACCACCTAGGCTCCCTGATATCAACACACTACCCACGCCTACCTGTCTATGCGGCTCCTTGCCTGAGAGGTCAGTGCAGACCACTACACTACTATCTCATTTAACTTGGTTAAGTCTAAAATCAATCTTATTTTGCCATTTGGTTTTGGTCTAGAAAATACATTTGAGATGAATTCACCTTTGGTATGTAGTACCTGCTCTATAATGCCTTTTGCTTCAAAAAGATTCACTCGAATATTTATTTGTTCTTTTTCTTCTGAATTAAAGTTATATGGAAAAGGGATTCTCTTTTGTTTAGGCACTTCAGGAAATGGAATTTTTACTCCTTTTACTATGTCCAGAATGTCATTATCTGTTGTAATGTTCTGCCACTGATCTAGACAATTTAAGATGTTTCCCGCTTTAAACATGCTTACGTATGTCTGTGTCTCCTCCGTAACCATGTCCGGGGCTGCTGGTTGCAGAGTTTGTGTGGAACATTCTATTTGTTCCCTGGCCTGGGGACTGGGGTTTGGGTGTGAACTCCCTTTTGTATCCCCGGTTCTCGCTCCAGTTGGAGGGCTGTCGGTCTCCTCGGCCCCTCCCACGTGGGCTGAATCCGAAGGATGGGCCCCCTCTCCCTGGTCTTCCTCCCCGTCGGAACCGAAAATCCGAGCGTGGTCTCTGGAATTTGGCGGAGTTGTCAAACTTCCGGCCTTTCGGGTCAGTGTTCTTCGCACTCTTGTTGTCCACTTCCACCTCTTTGTAGAGGTGAGCCAACTGTCCCCTGAACATCTTGCTTTTGTCGAAGGGTTTTCCCTTGACCGGCTTGGGGGCTAAGTACAGCGTGTACTCCTTGCCATCGTTGTCAGTTACTTTCTTTGATCTGGCTACTTCCTTGCCAGCGTCTGTGGTAACTGATTTGAATACGTTCTCAAATCTGCAATTGGTCATGTAGTTGCTTGCCGCTGTAAGCAATGCAATGTTGCGGTCCATGACCCTTGCCAATGAGAACTTATTCTCCCCGTCTGCATGCGGTTAGCTATGGGAGCGACCGATGTTAGCGCTCCCAACACCGCCTTGTGAATTGTGCAAAGCACGTTTTCAAACCTGCGGCGTTCGTCCGAGAGGTGGATACCAGCGTCCATCTCTTTGCTCAGGGTTTCCGGAATTCCCTTTATGCCCGAAATTTGTTCTGTCAATTTATTGATCACCTCTGCCGGTTTGAATGTATTGAAGTGACCTTTGATGGTCTCTCTCATCATTGTTGTCGTGTGGACCTTCTTCGCCTTTGGTTTGGCGCACTTCTTGCCCACTTTGATGCCGATTTTGGCGTAAACTCCAGCGCGTTCAGTGTCCAAATCGGACTCTGTTGTGGAGGAATCGTCTGACGAGACAGAGGAGGAATCCTTCTTCTTTTTCTTTGTCTTCTTCTTGGACTTTTTCACTCTCTTGACTTTCGAAGCCTTCGTGAACTCGTCTCCGGAGCTGCTTACTGTCTTTCGCTTCTTTTTAGCCACTTTCAGTTTTGGAACCTTGTAAGCCGACTCCGTGTCGTCATCGTCCGAAAAGTCCTCCCAATCCTCATCTGGAAAGGGTGGAGGAGAGGCTCGGGCCATTGCCTGGATATGCCTCATCTTTTGGTCCATGATTTTCGAAATCGTGGCCTCCAGATCCCCTGGTTGGTTCTGATCATCGCTGTCCCTATCAGACGGTAAGTCTGCTCCGAGCTGCGGTGACGGCGGAGCCGTGTGTGCCGGTGACGAGTCGTACCTTGTAGGTGCGCGACCCTCGGCTGCCGCTGGCGGTGCTTTGTTCCGCTTAGTGGCCATCGGTTTCTGTAATGAATAGGAAGTGTTACTAATCACCGGTATCTTCTCAACTGAACACAACAAATGTGACGCCAGGTGTAACCTGGGTTGCGGCATAATTGGCACAGAGTTACGTGTTTTACGTTCTCAGTACAGGCGTGTAAGCTAAGTTTGTGTGCCGTAGGTGTCTGGTAGTGAAACCAACCATACAGGGGGGGGGGGGGGGGGTCGGCCTTGGACCGCCCACTCTCTCTATTCTGTACACTTCTCCCACCCGCGGCTTCTGCGCCAGCAAGTTGGAGAAAATATTACGAAACTCGGAGGCTCCCCTTAAAACCCGGCCTGGGGAGTCTATAAAATAAACCCAGGATCATCCCCAACAAAACCCTCTTTAGGGTTCGGAGGAATTTCCTTAGGAGATGTGACTCGGGTCAACATCTCTCCCTGTCTGTATACAGGTGTCGATAGAACAAAGGAGTATCGGTTTCGGTCATGACACAAGCAAGATGTGTTAAAAAACATGTTTAAAGTCCAAAAGGGACCTGAGAAAGTTCTGAACTTTCATAATGTGATGCTACCGTGCATCAGTTATAAGTTAATCATAGTTTCAAATACTTACAGTTAGATTTAGTCGTTTAGTAGATAAATCCTGCCGGAGCAACTCAGCGAACGTCCTCCCGTTCTGAGTTGCTTATGCTAATTGCTGGAACGGAAGTGCTTCCTTCTCCCTAGCCTGCGGCTAGCCAGAGGCTGTATACCGAGGTAAAATATATATATATATATATATATATATATATATATGGGTCGTTCTCAGAAGTTGTGTAAAACTTTTGTGACATGGAAACCAAAAGTGAAAACATTACAAGAAATGGCCGAAAACATTCTAAATAATAGCAGAATCAATATTCACATGGTTTATAATGCTGTGCATATGTCAGAGTTGAAGTTTTTTTTCAACTTTTGATTTTGATCTTGAACAAATTGAGAAAGCTGTTAAAATTAACCATGTAACATCCATCCATAACACCATTTTAACACACATCCATAACATCATTTTTGCCCACACAATAAATTACAGCATAGGTCCGTGTACATGACACTTCCATTGTTGGTGACGGTCCTTGTTTCGGTACGCGTTTCCTGTTGAGCAATCGGTACCTGCGCATTACCTATTGTCCTACGACTATCCGAGGCCAATACCTCGATAAGACATCAATTATCCATCATCTGTACCCAGGTAAGACTCGCATAACTATATTATATATTATGATGTTTACATACATAATAACAGATAAATAATCATCAAATACACTTAAATAAATAACTGCTAACATGAATAAAACCGCACTATTCCATGGAAGAAGGATAGAAACAGCAATCTTTTAGAGGCGTGAAATTTTATTATGATGTGGTGCCTGACAATTTGTCAAGGTATTGAGCCTGCCTGTGGTTTACAGTACTACTGCTTGAAAGGCGTCTGTGTCCTATTGGATCCTACTCAGACGACTGCGACCCAACATGTAAACATGCCCGGTAGCAGCTTCAGGTTTCTTGGTAGAAGGTGGGAGGAGTTGTTAAATACACATACACAAAGTGATATTTGATCTAAAGCAAAATATTTGCTAGGACAATTTCACTTAAATCTACATTAGAAACAAATGTATGGGAAACAATGTACTAAGTTTGGTCATTATGAAGCAGATGGTTAAAGGTGCAAACTGAGTATAGGGTCCACAGTGAAGGACAGGGCTGGGAGTGGCACCAACCCCAACTTCCACAAGTTTGTGAGTAACCAGACGGGATGGCCGAATGAGTTAGACCGTCCGTCTCCCGTGTTTGGTAGATCGTGGGTTCGAACCCTGGTCGAGTCAAACCAATGACTTAAAAATTGATACTTGTCGCTTCTTAGCCAGGCGCTCGGCATTATTACCATTAGGATAGGGCAAGGAGCAGTGGAATGAGGAAGACCAATCGTCCACGATTGAAATTTCCCCTGCTTAAACAACTAATGGACCAAAAAAAGAAAAGCTGAAACTGTGACCTGGCATGTTCAGTCGTAGTTTCAGTCCTTCCTGAGGGACAAGCAAAACTCAGAATACCCTATTGTCGACGGTTGGATGATATTCTTTGATTTAGGGTTGTCAGGACCTGTCCAATGGCAGAACCTTGATCTGAGTGAGTATAGAACCACACAGGGCCTCAATCTTCAGCGACGCGAGGGCATCTGCACGCGTAGTCCCCACGTTGACGATAGCCACAGGCATCTGTTGTTGTGCTGCATGGGTGACAAAGCGGTAGCCCGACCATACCTAGGTATAGAAAGAGACAATACATGAACTAGTGAAACTTGATGTCTTCAGCGACCTCCGTGATCGGCGAGCCTCCGCCATTTGCAACTAGCTTCATGTGTGGAAGATCGTGGGTTCGAACCCTAACCGAGTCAAAACAATGACTTACAAAATTAATACAGGGCACACTAATGGCGACAAAATCACTTTTAATCGTCGAGAAACATCAAACTTGTTGGCATCAGCGCAACGTAGTGGGAGCGTGCGGCCGACGTTGTGGTCAAAGTTTGGCACGCCGTCCTGATCTGACCTTAGATGTTGCTAGGACGTAAAACAACAAAAAGCAATAATTTGGCGCAACGTGTGGGAACAAGCCTCACGCGCGCGCGGCGTCAGTGGGAAAAAAGTATTTGTACATCCAACGCGCTTCTAACGTATCTCAACGACCCCCTAACGTCGCCATAACATTGGCACCAGCGCGTTGGCGCACGTTGAAAGTTGTGTGCAAGCACAAAACATCGCCGATCAACTGACGCGTGTCGCCGACCGTCAACGATTACCAACGCGCGCCTAACACGCGCGTAATGCTTCCAGACGTTTCCCGACGTTTCGCCAAAAAGTGACACGTCGACGCGCGTTGGCGAGAAACGTCGTAATGTGACGGCACCATTACTAAAGGCCGTCACACTACGACGTATGGCGCCAGCGCGTGCGTAACGTTTTGAAATAAAAATTAAATTCAAATAGGTCGGCATTCGCCAAACTTTTCGTGCTGCAGGTGCTCCGAGCAATGTATGAAGCGTACGCAGAACGTGTGGCTGGCGTATGGCTAGCGTATGCGTGGCATATAGTGGCATATACGAAATGTATAACGACGTATACTCGGCGTGCTGGGACGTGTAGTGACGGTTGGAGGTGACAGTTCCAGCATATGCATAACGTATTCAAAACTTATGCGTAACGTTCGAAAATTTGCCAGTACGTTGGCATTCGTCGAACCTTTCAATGGCGGGGGATAAAAATGGGCGTACACACAACGTACGCAGAACGTATCTCTGACCTATTCCTAGTGTATGAGAGCATTCATGTGCCTCGCAAAACGTTCCCAAAACGCTTGCATATGCTCACAGTACGCTGACCAATGTTACGTATGTTACTCCATCGCTAGAAGTACAGCATATACGTTAAGTACGCTGAAGATACAGCAGGCATACGTTCGAAGTACATTAGGAGTATGTTTTGCATCCGTTGGCAGTAGGCGGACTGCACGTTCCCACCGGCTGAGCATACGGCTAATGCGCAGCAACGTATTCCAACGTATCCCTAACATACTCCCAATGTACGCCGATGTATCCCGAACGCACATGCAGCGTACGTTCAACGTATGAGCCACACGTTGGAAATTGAGAACATGCACAACATTTTTTCGGAGCCTCGACACACGGCGACGTACCCGGAACATACCCGACGTACGCCCAACGTATACATACCGTATGACAACGTACGCCGACGTGTTGGTCGAAAATCACATACGTCGACATATGCTAAGGCTATACGTCGTAGTGTGACAGCCCCTTAAAGGCCCTGTCACACTACGACGTATTCCGTCAGCGTATGCCCAACGGATGAAATCACTGAAATCACTTTTATACGTCGAGAAGAGTCAAACTTTTCAGCTCGGGCAAAGTTGGATGTATACACAACATATGTCTGACGTATTGCTAGCATATGAATAATGTACATCTAGCGTTTAATGACGTATGTATAACATATACAAAGCGTGTGCCTAACATATATTAAAGTATACCCAACACATTGTTGTACGTTTAAGTTTTTTTTACATGCACAAATTTCTTTCCAGAGCCTTGGCGTGCGACGCCGTATGACAGCGTATACCAGCATAGCCCAAAGGCTGTCACACTACGATGTAGAGATTAAAAAATTTAAATAGGTCGGCATTCGCCAAACTCTTCACGCTGCGGGAGGGCTGCGCAACATATGAAACGTATACAGAGCATATGGCTGGCATATACCGACGTATAGCGACGTATACGCAGCATACTATAATGTGTAGTGACAGTTGGAGTCAGCATTTTCAGAGTATGAGTAATGAACAGTGACGTATGGTCAATGTACAACTAGTGTGTTGACGTGTGCGTAGCGTGTGCCTAACATATGCAAAACGTACATGTTATTGCTAACATGGATAATTCTTGGGCGAGACAGGAGGCCGCCGAACTGTGGTGGTGCCACCTTGCGGATCCCGCCCGAACTACAAGCACTTAAGCGAGATTAACACCAGGAGGCGACACTGGACCTTTCCCCACAACCCTAAAGCCTTCGGTTCAAACCAGGACACAACTACTGCAGCCATCACCATCGAACAACTTTTCTTAGTTACAGAACAACCCGACAAAAAGGCACACCTGTGCGCATGGTGCACCAATAAGTATCACCGTGCTAACCAACACAAGGAGAACGACTGTATGAATAAAAAATGGTTCCAGGAGAAGAAGGCCGGCCAGACTAGTGCACAGACGAGCCAACAGTCAGGACAGGGTTTTTGAGCTGTGGCTCCATTGCAGAGGATGGAGAACCTAACATGGAACCCTTTAATAACCCACCCTCGCACAGCCACGACGACCAGGACCTGAAAGAACCATTCACAGTAAGTAAACTCCCAGCCGATAATCTTATTGTGAACTGCACATCCCCTGCACTGGTTACCTACCGCCTGTGTGAGGGAGATAATCAGAACACGTATTGCACCCCTTACCAAAATAATTGTGAATAATAATAATTATGTCACACCTGGCACAGAGTGCGGGAGTGATCATTTATTGACAAAGGAAGAAATGAATAAATAAATGCTTAACAGCATATCAGCACACTAAGGGGTATACAATGGACACAGGAAGGACGAAGCCACTCCCAAAATTCACAAAATGGCGGCTATAAGGTTTGCTACGTAGAACCCTCAACTAACGTAATGTTGACAACATGAGCAGTGATACACGCCACTTTCAAAACGGCACCACTTCAAGACGCCCTATCGCTGGTAAACGGGATGCTCCCGCCACCACCAACAGCCATCCAGGATGGCTGGCCGATGGAGATGGCGGGCCTCCAGCCGACACCAACCGCCATCCAAGATGGCCGACCGACACGGATAGCGGCCTTCCCGCCAACCCCTATCCCCAGCCAAGATGGCCGCTGGGCAAGGACACCGAAGTTCCCCCCCAAACCGCAACAGCCCAAGGCTGCAACCAAGATGGCCGCCATGTGCATGCGCTAACCAGCGCAGGCCCCACAACAACAATGGCCACCGGAGTGACAGCTGACAGTAAACAACAAAACGCCCACTTTGCGCGACATGTTCCCACTGGAGTGAGTGCACGGTGTTGGGACATACACAACAGTGGTCAAGCATCCGGATCAGTTGTCGGTGAAGGGATTGTGAGCGAGACTCAACCACGTGAACAATTAAATGATCATTTTGATATTTCCTTTGATGTTGTTGCTTCCTGTGGACTATGGGACAAATACGCAGACTATCTTGACATTATGTGAAGGTTAGACTGACAGCTCTCCCCAACTACCTGAAGGCGAGGATACCCGTACCTTCCGGCCTCAACATCAGTGCCTGGAGGCGCCTCCTGGTGGGATACCACGATAGACAGGTCATGGAGTTCCTGGAGTTTGGGTGGTCGGTGGATTATACCGCCGACACGACCCCCACCTCCACCACCAGCAACCACAACGAAGACCCCACCCACATAGTACACATTGAGAACTACGTGTCGATGGAGCTCCAACATGGTGCCCTACTGGGCCCCTTCCCCGGGCCACCCTTCGCACCCTGGTCACAGATGAGTCCGATGATGATGCACCCCAAAAAGAACACCACCAACAGACGCGTCATTATCGACCTTAGCTGGCCAAGAAACGCCAGTGTCAACACCGGGATAAGAAGGGGATTCTACCAAGGAAGGCAGACCTACTACAGCCTTCCCAACGTGATGGATGCAGCGGACGAGGTGGCATGCCTGGGCTCGGACTGCTACCTGTGGTGCGCGGACCTTGCCCGTGCTTACAGGCAGCTTCGCATGTGCCCCTTGTCTACCCCTCTGCTCGGCATCACACTCAACAGCAGCCACTACACCGACATAGCCCCCTGCCTTCGGATGCAGGACATCCTCACTGGCATGAGCCAGGACGACCAATGCGCTGGTCTACCTACTACGGAAGAGGGGGCACCACATGCACTGCTACCTGGATGACTTTGTGGGCGTGGCAAACAACCACGGTGGGGCCCAGGCAGCATACGATGACTTCACCGAGCTACTCTTTGGCTCGGCCACTCGCCGGGCAAGTGTGTGCCGCCCACAAAGACACTCGAGTGGCTCAGATTTGTGATATCCTCACAGTCCATGACAGTGACCATCCCCACCAACAAGCTCAATGACACGCTGACCGGGTGTCAGTACTGGATGAACAAAAAGAAAGCCTCGAGGAAGGATCTCCAGACACTGGTAGGCAGGCTCCAACACATAGCAAAGTGTGTGGAGCCCGCCAGGAGGTTCATGTCACAAATCCTCTGTGCACGCCGGGCCGCCCCACACACCGGCAAACCCGATGTACCCAAGGACCTCCTCAACGATGTTGAATGGTTCCTCCGGTTTGCCGAACGATCGAATGGGATAGTGCTACTCAAGCCTGTCGAGAAGGAAACCTGGGTGATAGAGTGTGATTCTTTACTCGTCGCCGGGGGCGCCTTCTCGAAAGAATAATTCTACTCCCAAACCTACCCGGACCACATGATACGCAGACATACAAACATCGCGCACCTGGAGGCCATAAACATCCTCATGGCAATGAGGACTCTCGCCCCCAGCAACCCTGAGGACTACAAAATCATTATCAACACTGATAACTCAGCAAGCCAGCAAGTACTTTCATCCGGCGCTGGTAAAGATTGAGTCCTTACAGCATGCGCCAGGGAAATCTGGCTATTTGCTGCCACAAACTGTTGCCAAATCGAGATACTCCATAAGCCAGGCAAAGACCTGGTCCTTGCAGATGCCCTAAGCAGCAGAACCACAGACGCTGCACTTAATGCTAGGGCTGTATGCATGACACATGGCCTCAACTTAACCGAACGGGTAGTTAAATTTGATGATGTCTTCACTGTAGGATTGTAGGATAGCCTGGGTACATCGCATTTATTTGGCTCTCTGTCCCCAGGCTACCCTCCCGGCCTGCACAAACGACTGCTGGAGATCTACACTGCTGGCCTGGCGGTAGGGACCTGGAAGAACAAGTCCGTGCAGACGAAGAAATACATCCAGTTCGCAGACAGGCAAAACTTCGACCCCCTGGCGCCGGCGCAGTACGATCTACTAGCGTACATCCTTCACCTCAATGACACCCTGAACACACCAGGCACTGTGCTCAACTACCTGAGTGGGGCCAGGACCTGGGTCCTCCTCTTTGGTGGCGTCACCTCTGGGTTTGACTCATACCCCGTCATGCTGATGAAGAGGGGTGTACTCAGGCTCTCCACTCATGTCACCTCACAAGCACCCCCTCTGACACCGAACAGCATCACACAGGTGGTGAGGCACCTCGCAACTATAGGCCCCAACGCGGCCGTCATAGTGGCCACAATACTGATAGGATACAGCACCCTACTCAGACAAGGGAACCTCGTCACCAGCCACGCCCACTTCGACCAGGTCCACACGCTCAAACGGAGCGACATCACCACTACACCGGAAGTACTCATTGTCATGGTCCGCTCCACTAAGACCCGGTGGTGGCCCGGAGAAGCATACACAGTGCTACTCCCTCCTCTCCCTCAGTCAGCCTGCTGCCCAGTGGCAGCCTGGACCAGCTATATGAGGTTACAAAGGCCCCCACTAGCAGGGCCGGCCTTTATCCTCCAAGAAGGATCACCACTGACGGCCCATACCTTGCTCGCCACACTACGCCTGTCCCTGGCGGCAACTGGCCATGCCCACCCCCAGGCATACACTCTCCACAGCTTTAGGCGGGGAGGGGCCCAGGCTTGTGCCGCGGCAGGCGGGTCACTACGAGAGATTATGGAGCTTGGCTCTTGGTCCTCAGCTGCAGTACATACTTATGTCCCTAAGGCCCAGATACGCTCCCGTCGCTCCCTCCTTGTAATTGGCTGAGGGTTCGAGTATGGGAGCTCACCATCAGAGCTGACCCGAGATGACGAGAGAGACTGATCTGACCTGTTACTGACCAAAACTGTATAATGTTCATTGAGTTCTTCTGTGTAATAAAGACCCACTATATACACCTCTGTCTCGGCCTTAATTGAATTGTACATGTTATTGTTAACATGGATAATTCTTGGGCGAGACAGGAGGCCGCCAAACTGTGGTGGCGCCACCTTGCGGATCCCACCTGAACTACAAGCACTTAAGGGAAATTAACGCCAAGAGGTGACGCTGGACCTTTCCCCACATCCCTAATGTATCGGGTCAAACCAGGACACAACTACCACAGCCATCGCCATCGAACCACCATCAACTTTTCTTAGCCCACCCACCCACACCGAAAAATAAGGAGAACGGGTAGGGCTGAGGGTTCGAGTCTGGGAGCTCACCATCAGAGCTCACCCGAGATGACGAGAGAGACTGATCTGACCTGTTACTGACCAAAACTGTATAACGTTCATTGAGTTCATCCGTGTAATAAAGACCCACTATATACACCTCTGTCTCCGCCTTAATTGAATTATGATGTATGCGAGCACATTTAGGCCAGACCCCGGTCACGTGATCCGTCGCCGATGGGTATAAATACCCAGGAGTTTTGGCTGTCTCCTCACAAAGCCACCATGCCTGCCAAGAAGAACATCTCAGCTTCAGCTGCCTGCAAGGCAGCTCTCACTACAGGCCTAGGGCGTGGGTGAGGCAGGAAGAAGCAGATTCTGCCTGCATCACCATCACCATCTCCGGTGTCATCAGCTGCCTCCTCACCACATCACTCTCCATCACACCAGTCTCCATCACACCTCTCTCAATCTAGCCAGCCTGAAGAGATGGAGATGCAGTTTGAGTTGGAGACGCAGACACAGAGTCAGATGCGGCCCCACTCCAGCTCTCCATCTCCTGCTTCCTGTGGGAGCTTGTGTGCTTCATCCGTCACCTCCACCGCCTCCGCCTCCACCGCCTCAGCCTCCACTAGCACCTCCGGCAAGAAGAAGAGGGCGAAAAAAAATGACTGTTCTCTGTCAATATCCAAGGACGATATGATGTTGGATTTCCTCCAGGAGAAGCCAGTCATCTGGAACGTAAAAATGACAGACTACAGGCAGTCTGACAAGAAGGGGAAGATGTGGGAGGACCAGGCAAACCGGACGGGAAGGTCTTCCATGCATCTGCAGGGGTGGTTCAAGTCGCTGAGGAACACAAACGCGAGGTTTCACAAAAATAAAAGTGGCGACGGAGTCCCCGAACGGACTGAGAGGGAGCTCTGGATCATGCAGAAGTTTGGTTTCCTGCGGTCAGTCGTCAGGCACCGGCCTGAGCCCTGCAGAACTGTAAGTACAATATCTTATATTATTCTGGACAAGTCAACAAAGCGATATATTTTATTTACATTATTAATCTGGAGTAATCAATTTATTCATTTTACTTGATATATTTGTTGTTCTTCTATATTCAGGGATGAAAGTGGTCTCCGGGAAAAAAAGCGGAAATGCTGATATTCTCCCATAGGCTTAGCATTGTCAGGGAATCCCTGAAAATTCCCGGAAGTCGGATATCATACATATTGGTATACGCTGATAGTACTGCGCCGTTTGAAGCATGCATTAGTAGTATACGCTGCTAGTGTTGCGGCGTTTGCACCACATATCGTTATACGCTGCTAGTGTTGGTTGGTTGGTTGTTGGAGTTTTACGTCCTGGCAACATCTAAGGTCATATCAGGAAGGGCGCAACGTATTAGTATACACTTATAGCTACAGGAAAAATCCCGGAAATCCGCGAAATCGCGGAGATCTTTCATCCCTGTATATTGTTGATATTTGTGTTGTTGACCTCATTTGTTGAAACATCGATTTTACTTATGTTATTTTATGATTTTGTCTTGCAGGTGATGGCTGCCATAGACGCTGCGCTCGGAGATATGGATGCTGCCGAGAATGCCTGCACTGATCTGCAAATTGGGTTGGAGGAAGATGTTCCGGCAACACCTCCCGCTGCAGTCCGAGACCGGGGAAAGGGGAAGCACACAGCCCCAGATGATGTTAACCTACTGGCAGCCATCCAGAAGCGGTTCGACGAGTCTGGAGAGCTGCTGAGGGGCCTGCAGCTGCCTCCAGCACTGGCCTTACTGAGCGCGCAACGTTCTCCAACTACGTGCGGGATGCTCTGATGACGATGCCCTGGACAAAATTCAGGAATGCACGGGCAGTGATCAACTGCATTCTTTCACAGGGATTGTATCAGCCCCAGCCCAGCCCCACCGTGGACCCACCAGCCACCACCGGCATCGTCATGGGCATCACAAACCCAGGACTATGTCCAGCAGTATATGCTGCAGCCGCTGCAGTCTGTGGCGCAGCATCCACCTGTGCAGCCACATCCCCAACCTCAACCTCATCCTCTGCCTGTGCAACCTCTCCCGATGCACCATCACCCAGTGCCACCTCTACCTCAACTGGTGCCACATCCCTCTGTGACGCCTGCAACTCAGCCTCATGGTCAGCCTCAACTTCGACCACATGGTATGGCTGTGCACCTTCTTACTGTCAACGCGCTGTCAGTACTGTGAGTGTGAGTGTACCCTGGGCCTCAACTCCAGTTGCTAGTGGCAGTTCAACTCCCACAGCAGTGGCAACTGGAACTTCTATGACCTACCCAAACATCGGATGGACTATTGAACTTGTTGTGGCTGTCGGGGATCTCCGGTGTGTTAGGTGTGTTTAATCTAGACCTGTTTCCTTCCTCAGCTTCGATGTCACCATCAGGGCCCAACGATGAGTAGTGAATGTGACTGTCATGTGTAAATATGTATAAATATGTGCTTATTATTTTCTTCTGTTGCTTATTATGTTATTATGTTCTTCTGTTGTTCCATATATATGTATAAAGATGTTCTTGCTATGTAATAAAGATATTTCTTAAACTAGATTTTTGGTGTCTGAGGTAAATAATGTCATAGAGCTGTGTTATTAATTAAACTACAAAGGATAAGAATTTAGTCCATGGAAATAAAAACTAATTAATATTAATGATACAAGTACTTCCCCTTTCTCTTCCTGTCTCTCTTCCCCTCTACATTATCCCCTCTCCCTCTCTGTGCTGTGTTATTAGTATGTACATACACTAGTATTTTAAACTAGATTATGCTGTCAGAGTTTAATTCTTTTAAAAAGAGAAAGGAAATAAATTTAGCCCAGTAAATATATAAGTATTTTAAACTAGATTTGTGTCTGAGTTTAAATGTTATAACAGATCAAAATCAAAACCTAATATACCTGTATGTATATACAAAAATATAACAGACATGTAATTGTGTTTTGATATAAAAAATTTGGTACAGTTTATTTATAGCAATAGACATATAGACATCTCGTAACAGTAGACATCTCACAATATACCAGACATGGTATACATAAATAATCATAACAGTAGACATATCACAATGCATACAGACAGATACAATTTTTTTTACATCAGATTATCCTGACTTGCCAGGCAAGTGATCCGGCGGGCGAGATGACCCAGTCCTTCAGTAGATTCCGCTGCTCCTTTCCTGTCTTGGAGGCGGTGTTGGGGCTAGGAAGAATGTCTATGTCTGCCAGGTTTTGGCCCTCTCTACACGCTCCGGGGACAAAGTTGTGGTTCACAGCCTCTGGATGATCCAGCTGCTGGTTCTGCAGCCCTGGGTAGCGCATCCTCATCAGGTTGTTCACAACCATGCATGTGGTGACGATGACCTTCACGGTGGAGGGGTGGTGCTGCATAGTCGTCAGCAGCACCTGGAAGCGGTTGGCTAGGATGCCAAAGGCATTCTCCACCACTCTTCTAGCTCGGGAGAGCGGTAGTTGAAGAGTCGCTCCTCATTTGTCAACCCGCTCCTGCTGTACGCCTTCATCATCGTCGGCCGCAGGATGAAGGCATCATCACTGATTAGGAAATACGGCACATCCTTCTGGCCGTTCACGATCGGTTTGGGGTCCGGAAAACCGATGGTGCCACCTTCAGTGCCCGCCTTCAGCTCCGAGTCGTTGTAGATCTGGGCAGATGCGGAACCCATACCCCCAAGATCTGCCAAGATGAACTTGAAGTCCACGTCTACAAGCGCCACCAGGACCATGGAGTAAAACCCCTTTTAATTGTAATAGAGTGACCCACTCTTTGGAGAGCACCGGCAGGCGATGTGCTTCCAATCCAGAGCCCCACAGGTATGGGGGAAGTTCCACTTCTCCAGGAATTGGTCGGCGATGGCACGCCATCCTTGTAGAGTCGTGGGGCACGTCATAACCTCGTCCAGGTACTCATCGATGAGGGCCTGACACACTTCATGCACAATGAGCGACTGTGCGTTGTGGGGGACCCTCCACCCAAACTTCATCGATGAGTATTTGTTCCCATACACCAGGTGCCGCAGAGTAAGGGTGATCTTCAGCCCAGGCTCGAGCGGCACCCTGTATGTTGTGTACTTTTTGCCGATTCTGGGTCCTACTCTCACCAGAATGTCGTCACATCTGGGGAGGCATCTGCATAAAGTTGACGAACGAGGGATGGGTCCTCGCTGCGGAGCTCAACCAGAAGCTGGTCATACAACCCAAACTGTGGCCGCCTCCCGATCCAGGGTCTGACCCACATTCTCTGCTGTGGCCTCCTCCTTGTCCTATCGACACGGGCCGCCAGAATAGCAATGAGGTAGAGATCTAGCTCATGGTGGTAAATGGCAACTCAGTAGTCATGCTGGAACTGTAGATGGGGTGTGGGGACATCCATCCTCTCTGGTCTCCTATTGCTGCCCCAATAGGAGACCAGGCGGCCGGCACCATGACCCAGTATCTCACACAGTCACACTATCCTAATACCATGCTACCTAGTCTTTATCCTATCATATTAATGCCGAGTGCCAGGCTAGATATAAACAAGTATCAATTTTATAAGTCATTTGCTTGACTCGGCTCAGATTCGAACTCCTGACCTTTCGCACGGGAAGCCTGCGCTCTACCGATTCGGCCACCACGTCCAGTCTACCAGCCTTCAATTTCCCCAAATTGTTATTTTCAGAAACGGAGGGGCCGTTTTATGAGGACCATCATCCAACTAATTACTCTGCTGTCGTACTTTTAGCATAATGATAATAGTAAAATATATATAGCACCCTATATACCCCCTTTAGCCCTATATATAATTCATTATATATAAAGACATACTTGTAAAGATGATCCACACACCAGCATGGCGTCGGCCTTGTCAACCAGGCTGTAAACTCTGTCCACGAGGGGGCGCGCCACATTGTCACCAAAGAACGTCACGTCAGGAATGAGGTCACCACCACACGTCACGCACGAAGGAACCTGTCGACACAATATGATATATAAATAGTTAGAAAGGTCCCTATACTATTACTCCCTTAATAATAAAACAACAAACTGAACATACAAATTGTTAGAAAATACTAACAGCACAAATGTAATTTATAATTATTAGTAAGTGCACCAATGTCATTGTCATTTCGCCCCCCCCCCCCCCAACACCCACTCACTTATTTCTCCTTGTCTGTTTCTGTAGCCTTTGGGCCAGCAATGCAATTCTAATACTAAACCTAGATTTGCTTCGATCTAGAATTTTCGAGATATATATAACAACCTGGTTATTAACAAGAACCTGCTTCAAAGGTGTGTACATAGTGTAGTAGTCTGAACATGAGCTCTACTATCACGCGGTAGCAGCGGAGACTACGCCGTACACCAGCGCAGTACCACTACACTGCGCTAGGTGGCGGCACGGGTAGCCACCAGTCAGACCCCAACTGGGCTGACCTCTACTGCGTGTGGCTGACCCCCCCCCCACACACACACCTATAGAGTCGATGTGGGATCTGGCGAGTCAGCGGGTGGGTCAGACAACTACTGACGCCGCGGAGAGCAGATGGTTCAATAAACCAAGGGTGAAGCGTACACTGAATTGAATCTTGGTGTTCTTCCGTGTGTGACTGCGAGCGTGCCGTGAGCCAGCTCGCCTTCTGCATAAGGGGTGAGTATTGGACCTGGGCCATGGACTCCGAAGGTAGGTTCTCTTCGTAATTTGTTATTATGGAGGGGGCGACGGCAGGTCAACTGCGCAGTGGGCGCCAGTACCAAACTGATGGTACAGGGTGTCCCGACGCGGTAGGACCGCCAGTGAGCGTGGACGCTTCTGTGGTGAGTACACTGCACCACGCTCACTACTCACCTGTTGGGGATGTTGATGTTGATACGTTCATTCCTAATGCAGGTGCCGGCATCATAGGGGAGCGCCGCCAGGTGTCAGTGAGTGGGGGGGGGGGGTGTGACTGTGACCACTCCCGCGCTGGTGCCGGTGGTGTCGCCTAGGGGTGCTGAAGGCGTTGATAGCTATTGGACGCAGTTAGCGCGGCTGAGTGGCAGTCCGCCGCCAGGTATTGCGCCGTTGTTTACACCGGTGGCGATACAGGGTGGTGGGCGTGACGCGCAGTTGGGCACTCGTTCTGGTAGTGGTGGCGCGGCGTTGAAAAATGTCGCACCATCAACTGCGGCGCGAAATGTTCTCTCAGTTGATGATAATACGGGGGAGGGCATTACGGGGAGTGCAATGAATGTGGGCTTTGCTCTTGATGATATACAGTCTCTGTCGATCAATATTGATTCGGGGGCGAGTGTACGTGAGGGTAGCAGTTCGATCGTGTAAAGTGAAAATTTAGGTCTGGGGGTACGCGGGAGTCCTGCGCGAGAAGTGCCGCTGGAGTATTCACCGTGGGGGAGTTCAGGTGTCCATTCTGTGGGGATGGGAACTGAGCGTGGTGATCCCCAAGTTCCTTGTCATAGGGTGATTTCCCCGGCTTTGGAGACAGGGCTCGTAGCTGATGACTCGTTAACGTTCGCGTTGGAGCATGATTTGGTTATGAGTCTTACGTTTTCTGGGTCGCAGTCGGAGGTGGAGCGTCAAGAATCGATGCGTATCCGCCGTCTGCAAGCTTGGAAGCGGGTCCAGTTTGACCGGATGGCGGGGGAGAGACGGTAATCGGGATACGTTAGAACTGGATGAGAATGTTCTGAGGTATCCTGTGGCAGGTTCTGCGCGTATTCCGACGTTGCGTCCTAAACCATTTACAGGTATTAAGCAGGAATGGAATACTTGGTGGCGGGATTTTACGTTGGATATGCGGTCCAACATGTGGGATGAGGGTAGCTCTCATTCAGCTGTTACCTCTGCTGAGGAATGGGCCAGCACAGGAGTGCGTGGACGCGTGGAGGCGCCATGGGTTAACGATGATGAGGGAGTTGCTTCCTATTATCTCGTATAAGTTCCGTCCAGTGGACCCCATGGCGCACTGGTATCAGTGGAAGAAGCGCGTCCAAACTGCCCGTGATGGATCGTACCGTGCGTATGGTTTACAGCTGCAGGTTGATGGGCGGGAGGCTGTGAGGGATACTGGGATGAGTGAGCGTGCGATCGAGACTAAGATAGTCGAGCGTTTCGTATGCTCACTCATTGATCCGGGAGAGCAGCGTGCCGCCTATGACCGTTGGCGGCCGGGTAAGTCATCTCTGGAGGAGATGTTTGAGGTAGTCGATGATTACTGTGCCAAGGCACTGCGTGCTGGGCGGTCGACTGCGGTAGAGGCTATTCGACTATCAGATGAGTCGGATAGTGAGTTCGAGGTTGAGGTGGCTGCGTATAACGCGCCACGTGATCCTCGGCGTAATGGCGGCGGTAGTTACTCTCGGGGGAGTTCTGGGGGGAGCTATCGTGGTGGTAATACCTACCGGGGTTCGTCGGGGGGTGGCTATCGTGATGGTGGCAATTTCCGTGCGGGCTCTGGGGGGGGGTTATCAGTCGCCGCCTATCACTAAAGCGTTAGTCCAAGGGGTGCGTGATGTGATGGGGGAGCAGAAATCTGCTGCGCAGGTAGACAGGTGGGCCTGGCTCATCTGGGTTATCTGTGCGCAGGCGCGTAGCTAAGAAAGATACGCGTGCTCGTGATCACGAGTGTGGTCGTTGCTTTGCTTTCGGTCATTGGCCTATACAATGTACTGGAGTGAAACATACTCTCGAGGAGGCTGTGATAGCCGGTGATCGCGAGGGTAGGGACAACTCAGGGGTTGATCAGGTTAGGTTGGCGCGTCTCCATAAGGGCGGGGACGCAAAGGCTAAGCCTCATTTAAACGCCTAGGGTTGGACCGTTTGGGCTTAGGCTCAACCCAATTGGCAAGCCCGGGTACCGCCAAAACGGATGCGGTGTTAACTGACAAGAAAGCCGGTGTGGAGTCTGATGCTAGCGCGGGACCGCCGGTGATCGCCCCTGGTGATTCTATCCCAGTGGAGTCAGTATTGTGGGATGGCATGGAGCAGATAGCGCGTTGCGTCTCTGATTTGGCTCCCGCACCTTTGGACGACTGTATGCAATTAATAGTACAGCGTCAGGGGTGCGACCTGTGTCACCCTTGTGGTAAGCGCCTGTTCGTGGATTCCACTTTCTGGACGTTGGACGGAAAACGGTGGTATGTGAGAGTGTGCGTTAGAGGGACTATCGGGTATTTTTTAGTAGACAGTGGGGCTGTGGTCACATGTGTTGGACGAAAATTCTTCGATAAGTTGGACGGTGATAAGGTGTTTTTCGATGACAGCGTGAAGCCTGTCACTGTCACCGGTGCGCCACTCAAGCAGTACGGACAAGCCATACTATCTCTGGAAATCGGGGGGAAAATATTTCATTATGCCCCTACTGTTTCTGATATTTCAGAAGATGGTATTTTGGGTGCGGAATTTTTGGAGTATTATGGTTGTGAACTGCGTCAGGCGGGCAGCCTCTATCTTCAATATCCGTATCAACTCACGGTGCAGTGTGAATTGTGTCGCGATAGTCAGACTGTGTCTGCTGTTGCGCAAGATATTCGCATTGCTCCGATGACCGGCTGTGATGTTAAAATATCAGCTGTAGGGGTCGACGGTGATCACCAGAGCCTATTTGAACCGATGGTCTCAGAATTGCATGAGCTGGGATTGGTAGGTCAGAATACGCTAGTGTGGAGTCCTGTTGGCTCAGTTGTACCTTTGTTTAATCCAAATCGGTATGCGGTTAGGTTGCGAAAGGGTACGACTATCGGGTTGTTGAGTGAAGCAACTGACTTTGGTAATGTTCATTGTGAATACGCTAAGGCGGGGTTGACTAAACAATCTGGTGCAAACATTGCTCGCGGCAACGGGGTCGCTGAGTCAGCTGTTGGTGCAGTTGACCCAGTGGAAGGGGTTGGCGCGGGGCGGTGTGGTGCGGTCAGCTGTTCGCAGTTACCTGGTACTTGGAGCAGTGGTTGGCCCGAACTGCGTGTCGCGCAGGCGGCGCAGTTGGATTGCCCCTCTAGTGTTGTGAGTAGTAGAGGGGAAGTGGGCGTTGCTGCGTTGGGGGAGGTAGCCGAGGCGGTTACTTTTGGTACTACGGAGGAGTGCGTGGAGCCTTCTGTTGTATCTCGGACCCTTGATGGAAGCTTGCCTGCCCATCTTGTGCCTTTGGCTATGGGGTGTGAGGTGGTTGATGAGTCTGATCGCTCTCAGGTTGTGGAATTTCTGGTTAGAAATATTCAGGTTTTCGCAGCGCCTGGTGAGACATTAGGCTGGACTGAGGTGGTGAAGCATGGCATAGATGTCGGTGAGTCGGCTGCTTTTAGGATTCCCTATCGGCGGTTCGTGCATTCTAAAAAGGAAGCTCTGGAGACGGAGTTGCATAAGCTGCTAGATAGTGGAGTGATTAGGAGTAGTGATTCACCGTGGAGTTCACGTGTCCATTTAGTGTTTCACCCTACCCTTTCTATGTGATTGCTATGAACCATAATAAATAACGAAAATGTGAAGAAAATGAGAAGAAAACTTACTCTCAAAGTAACTCTTATTCCATAACTAAATCTAGAGGTAAATACATATGTTAAATATGTTGAAAGGAAGTTGGTGCCCAGCATTGCATTTAATAAGCTGGTTCTAAAATGTATTATACTTAATATTTTTATTCTATTCATCTGTAATTTTGCCTTGGCTTCCGTGGCTTTAGCTATTGTCCAAAGCGATATCTCTTAAGTTCAATCCACATTCGTTCTTGCAATTGCTGTTAAATGGTGGGTTGGTAGTGGAAATCGTCTATTGGTCATGTTCCGTCCACTGCTCGTTGCTCTATACTGGTAACGTTGAGTGCCAGGCAAGGTAGCGACAAGTCACAACTGTGTCAGTTTTGGTATGACTTGGCCAGGCCTCGACCTCAGACACGGGACGCGAGTGGCCTACCCATTATCCTTGCTCTATGCTTTTGTCCATCTCAACCCAATATCACATGCCATTGCACCCAATATCGGGCAATAACTGCTGATCACAACAAATTTCTAAATCAGCTAAAAAAAAGTAATAAAACAACTTAGAACAAAACAGGCAAACGATACTTGGCGGTATAATAAGTAAATTGCTGCACAAAAATAAATAACTGTTAACCAATTTCCAAATTAGGAAATAATTGACAATTTCTACCACCAACCCGCCCTCTAATGGCAATGGAAGAAGTAATGTTGTGAATAACAGTTCGGAGTGCAGCATGCTCTGCATAAAAAGGATCTTATAGAGGGGTTCCACTGCCAACGCATCCTCTTATAGCAGTGGAAGAACTATTGTTCTAGATAGCAGCTCACTGTGCAGCATGCTGTGGCAAGATTCTTAGAGGGTTTCCACCACCAACCCGCCCTCTGATGGCAGTTGCAAGGACTAATGTTGTGGATAGCAACTCACTGTGTATGCTCCACAGAAAACCTATATTGTTGCTAATCAAGATTTCGAAAACAAAAATGCTCCTTTCTATATCAGTAATTTATCAACAAGATTGCTCTATTAAATAGTCGGCATGATGAATGGGTTAAACTGAATAAAGTACAGACACTTCCGCAGCGCCTTGCCCACCTTGAAGCCGTTGATCTGGCTGTCCTCCAGTAGGATGTCCCCGTCTGGTGCTAAGGGCATGTTGACTGTGCTCCACTTGGGGTTAGCTTCCTCAAACCGACGCTGCAGGTCGGCCCGGCCACTTATGACCCGGCACGATATACACCGCTGTAATATATGCGTAAAAGACATCCATGCACAAGCAGAGAACAAAGGATTATTCATTGGGCATGAAAAACCTAAAAACGCTTAAAATAGCACATTGATTTTGCATTACCGTATTAGTTATATTAAATTCTCACAGGCTAAGAATCTATGCTATACTATTAATATAGGCATTGTCGGGAAACCTGAACCACTCGATCGTAAGAAAAGACGGATGCGTATGGTCGATAGAGCGATTCTATTCGACGAGCATAAACTTTTCTCGAGAATACGGTAAGGCCGATAATAAATCTGACGCGCGAGCGGGGAGTCTATTCCTTATCAGGTGTCGACGGGCGACATGCGTGAAGCGATAAAACAAATTTATTCGGCAAGTATGAAGCAGTAGTTACAGATAATTCACCGAGGCGTGAAGCTAAATTAGACATAACATGATCGATTTGTCTTAAAATGTCGCTAATCTTCGTGGTGGTTGACGCAGGATCGGCGGAAGCATTTCGTCATAGACTGGAGGTCCAGGTCTTATGTTTTTGTACTAATAAATGCATAACTAAAGAACTATGATACTTAGAGACATGAATTAACTTAGCTAAGACATCTAAAGGATCTATTCTATGTTATTATGTGTATTACAATACATATGAAGTGGGCGAGACTACTCGCCTTGTGGCATTCACGGGCGCGCGCCGATTAACCCGTATTTGGAAATACGGGTTACTCGCCATGGCAGACCGCGAATGCCAAACATTCACGGGGCACCGGGTTTCCGGCCATAAAGCGTTGCTAGGAGACGCAAACTGCGACTCGCCTGGCAACGATAGAAGGTCGGGCGTTCGCACCCAGACCGATCAGACGTATTTAATGACGCTCTGATGTTTTAGCCGAGTTTTAGGCCTATTTTATCGAAATTCTAAACTTATTTGAAATTAAACATTAGGGGAGGGGTTTGCACGATATTGCTACGACTTATGCAGTTAAGGGCCTTAAGCCTAAATAGGCCTTATGCAGCTACTTAGCCCATCTGCGGGGAGATTATAACAGACATATGAACAGAATTAACATATAGATCATTTGGATAAAATAAGACAGTAATCTAGGCTGATTATCAGTGTCAGTGGTAGTGACAGTAGCGCATCTGCTTCGTTCGAGATCAATTTAAGCATATTAAATACACTGTAAGGTGAGTAGACCAGCCAGTTAGTTGAAATAACCAAGTAATTGCTTTGGACCGATAAATGCGAGAGGGGGCAAACCTCTGTATTTAGGCGATACTCTGGCTGGCCGACTTTAGCCCGGGAAGGACACTGACGGACATGGACTACCTGCAGGCGGGACGAGAGGCAGCGGCGGCCCGCGGCTGGCCCGGGGAAAATTCACATGGAAATAATTATATAAATTAACACGTAGGGTCGCCTTAAGCGGGGGTGGATTAGCCCAATAGTTAAACTGGTGCCATGACCAGGATAGTAAGGAGTGTAATACCTTTTAATTTACTTTTGATACGCGAATTAATAGAAGAAAAACGGTGTTTTGTCTTTGTTGACATCTCACTCGGTTGTGACAGTGACAGCGGCTCCTGTTTTGACGTTTCACGCCGTACCCTGAAGGTTTAGGGAATACCCGGGGTTGCATTAATAATGGAGAAATAATAGTGTTCAACTAAATTGGTATTCCTGGTTTTCTTTCGCGGCTAGTCGTATTAATTTTTGCTGTGAGGCTACAAGCCTTAGGTCCACAGTGGGTTATAAAGGCGTCTGGCGTCTGCCCATCATAACTACGTTACCCTTGTGTCGCTCTGAACGGATAGAGTCGTGGATACGAGGATTAGCTACCCCGGCATGAGGCCATAACGGACGTTATATTTAGTTAGATGTTTGTAAACAAAAGAATAAATTAGCTACTGCGGCCTGCCGACAATAGGGTCGGTTCTAATCGAATGTTTAGTTGGCCCGGGGCAGATAGCTTTGAACTAGCCGCTTTTACCATTTGTTACGGTGTCTCCTAGCGACGAAGCGCGTCGTGGAGTGGAGGTGACGTCAGTACGTGTTTTTGGAACCTCAGCGCAGTCGCGTAAGGGGCTGCAGACTGTTTGGTCGACCCTTAGCGCTGCTCCACTGTTTTTGTTTCAGATAACCTTTTAGTAAATACTTTGTGATATTTTAATAACAAATTAGGGGTATTATACACTTTTCGGGAGGAGATAATCAAAAATCTAGTTGGAAATTTATGGCGTATCCATATTAACAATAGGGAAAATAACAAGAAAAGTCTAAGGCAAAGGTACACTAATATCTGGGCATATTACTGTTAATTTCTCTTAGTTGCTCATTTGTTTTTATATACATTTCTTTTATTTTCATTTTTTGGGGGGAATTCCAAAGTTTTTTCATAAAAGTTTACGAAATAACTTTTTTTTAAAGTAGAAGCGCATAGTCGTAGTTTTTCGGGGAGGGATCTATTGAACTATTGCGGTCGGCAGGAAATGCGAGGGAAGGCGAGGGTGATCAAGAGGCGCTGTCATCAGATGGTGCCTCTATAAATACGGACTTGATCCGATCGGGTGGAGTGTCTCCCCATACATTAAATGCGGACCCAGTCTGCTATGGTGGTGGCTCACCCCAATCAATAACTGCAAATGCGCAAAACGAGGGCACGGGCCTCCGTATCCCAGATACGGGCCCCGCCCCTCGCGAATCTAGAAAGATCCTACGTCCTACGGAACGCGGGTCAGATCGCGATACTTCCAGCGTATTCTCCTTCCGCCCGCAGGAAGGAGATACGGGCTCGCAAATTCCTATCCTCCCTCCCCCGAAGATTGATATCACGTATATGTTGGCGGGCCCACTGCATGGCGCAAAAAGGGACAAAGTCCATACCCTAGAAACGCGGGAGGCACAGCTCCTAGCCCGCGAAGATGAGTTGAATGCCAAATGGCAAGAATTTGCTAGCTATCAGGCAAAGGGGCTGGGCCCGTTAGCCCCTGCCCCCGTTGCCCGTGATGCTGGCATCAATAACCAAATGATAGATGCCATCCAGCAGCAAAATGGGCGTTGCCCGTATGTAAATAATAATAGGAATGCGTCTAACGCATACAATAACAGATCTACTGCCAACATAACGCCATGCGGCCTAACCGCATCTAATTGCAATGAACGGGAGCCCATAAAGGTCGACTCCTATGCTACTTATCGTTTTACGAACGAGGAACAGGCCATTATCCGATCCAACCCCGCGATTCGCCGGGCGGTAATGGAAGCCTCCAACATAAACCCGGGGATTGGCGCCTCGGCCGTAAGTTGATCCATGCAGTTACGGGACCGTAATATTAGCATCCAGGAGCAGTACCAGCCCGCAAGGGTCCGGGCTGTGGAGGTGCCTCCCTTCGATGGTATCCACCAAGAGTGGGATACCTGGTGGGAGAAGTTCAGTAAGGCGATGTGCGTAAACCGGTGGAATGAAACCACCGCGCTGACAGGCCTAGTACATTTACTGCAAGACGGCCCAGGCCAACTAGCAGTGGACAGGTGGGAACAGGATGACTGTGACACCTTAGATGGACTGGTTGAAGCTTTGGCTTGGCAGTTTAAGGGGTTGGACCCCCTTTCTAAATGGGAACTTTTCGAAAAGCGGTTCCAAAGGCCCTCCAACCGCGCAAATTCCATTTATTATGGGATGTTGCTCGAGTCGGAGGCCAAAAAAGCCGGGCTAGGCTGCGGCATGTCACGGGACTTAATTGCCCGTAAAACTGTGGTCGTGTTCATTAATGGTCTGCGAGACCGCGAAGAACGCGACATAATTATTAAACTATGGTCCCCTGGTAGACATACCATGGAGGATATCTACCAAATGCTGCGAGATCATGCTGCGAAAGCACGTATTATCCCAGCTAGACGCGGGGTGGCCGGGGTCACCAGCGCCATGTCTGAGCCGGAATATGGCCACCAAAACACGGGCATAAGCGCGTTTCACGGGCAGGACGCGAGACCAAATACTGATCGCGCCGCTAATTACCCCGGTAAAGGGGACTGGCATGGCAAACGCCAGCAAACTAATTCAGGGTACCAGGGAAGGTCCTCCGGGCCGGCTCAAAGGTACCCCAATAATAGGCCTCGCGTAATCACGCCAGATACCGAGTGCTATAGATGTAGAGGTTTTGGGCATATGGCATCCAAATGCCCCCATACCAAGACGCGTTCCATTGAACAAGCTATGTTGGAAGGGGCCCGCAAAGGTCGTGACAACTCCCACCATGATCCGGCCTTACTGGCCCGGTTAACTACGGCCAAAGACACAAATATTGCGGCCATGCCCACCCAATCGCCTTCCGGGGCAGAATTTATTGAGGATGGTACTTATTTAAATTAGAACCAGCTGCAACGCCGGGAGTGTTGCCAGCTACGGTATCACTGGGAAAGCTTCCGAGTGCAACTGTCGAAAGTTGTGCTCATGCCCCATTGCACAATCTCTCGACAGAATTGTGCATATCAACTGGCCGCCATGGCTTCACCTTAACACCCACCTGCTCAGCACTAAATGTCCGCCAGATTTTCTTGGCGGGTATGCGGTCGTTGTGCTCACGAAATGTGAGCGACAGCGAACCTGATATGTGCATGGAGTACATATTAGAGAAAACCGGTCTGGACTTACACATTGTAGGTGAGCGAGACAGGTTTGTCACGGATATTTTCCCACTCAATGGGAAAAGATGGTACATCCCCATCAATATTAGAGGCTCTAAAGGGTTTTTCCTTATAGATATGGGCGCTGCTATGTCCGTGATAGGGAAACAATGCTTTGATGACCTTAATTTAAACACCCGTAATTTGGTGTCAGACGTTAGACCATTGAGCGTTACGGGCCTGGTGATACCACAATTTGGTTGCACTAGCATACCATTAGGTATCGCCAACCAGGTCTTTCACTCATCGGTCTTAATAGTTGACATACCTGAAGACGGGATATTGGGGAGTGACTGGATGTCATTCTATGAAGCCAGCCTAACCCCACATAATGGGCTCTTTGAGGTGTTACAACCCTATAATATAGTCACCCATTGTCAACTCAGGACAGACTGCGGCCTCGCATATCTGGCTGAGGATGTGACGATAGCCGCGCACCAAACGGTCGCGGCATTAATTGCCACCAGGCAGATGGACGGGGAAGGTCAGTGTTTAATTGAACGCGACCCGGAAATACTCGATCCTCTAGGGATCACGGCGGTACCGTCATTGATTATCAAATCAAAAGGTGCAGTCGTACCTCTCTGTAACACTACAGATGATGTGGTTCATCTGTTGCTAGGCCAAACTATTGGTAACGCGGCAGAGGCCAGATCACATGGAGCCATCGACAGCCCAACGGCTGCCCTAGTATTCGACCTATTGAAAAGAGAACGCGGGGTGGAGGGGTTTGGCGGATCCCCGGAGCCAGTGTTTGCAGTAGATAGGAATCAGTTTGACGGGCTACCACAAATCCCTGATTTCATACTGTCCATGGCCCAGGCCACGCACCTGGACCATAAGAGAGATAAAATGAAAATTGCAGAATTTCTATTCGAATTTTGTGATATTTTCGCGAGGCCGGATGCTAAATTGGGCTGGACCGATGTGGTGCAACACCATATAGACATCGGTGACAATGCCCCGTTTAGGATCCCGTACCGCCGGTTAATGGATTCCAAGAAACAGGCCTTGGAGGACGAGGTGGCCAAAATGCTGGCGGCCGGAATAATTACGGACAGCAAAAGTCCTTACAGTTCACCAGTCCACTTGGTTACCAAGAAGGATGGGACGTGGCGGTTTTGCATCGACTACCGCAAATTAAACGCGATGACCTGCAAGAACGCGTACCCTTTACCATGCATAGATGAGAGCCTGGATAGCCTTGGAGGAAATCAGTGGTTCTGCACACTGGACCTTCAATCTGGATACCATCAAGTTGCAATGCAGGACGAGGACCGGGAGAAAACTGCCTTCGGTACTCACATAGGACTCTACGAGTGGAAGGTAAGGCCTTTCGGTCTTTGTAATGCACCCGCTACCTTTGAAAAAATTATGGCTGAAATGTTAAATGGTTTGTTATTTACACACTGTTTAGTATACTTAGATGACATCATTATATTTGGCGACACCGTCAGTAAGTGCCGCGACAATTTACGGGAAGTTTTCCTTAGGCTTCGTAAATATAAACTTAAACTCAAACCGTCTAAATGTAATTTGTTTCGCCGAGAAACAGAGTATTTGGGCCGTATTGTTTCCGGGCAGGGCATTAAAGCCGACCCGCGAAAAGTGGAGGCTATTACCAATTGGCCTGCGCCTAGGTCTCCTAAAGAGACTAAAAGTTTAATTGGATTTGCCTCGTATTATCGAGACTTTATTCCTAAATTTGCTGAAGTAGTCGCCCCTATACAGGACATGGCTAACGTGAGCATGCAAGACTTTGACTGGGGGATACCTCAGGACGAGGCATTCCTGGAGTTAAAACGGCTGTTTATAGTTACGCCCGTATTAGGCTACCCTAGGCCGGTCGGGCAATTTATCCTGGATACTGACGCGAGTGCATTTGCCATAGCCAGCGCGTTGAGTCAGTTACAGGATGAGGTAGAAGTACCCATTACCTTTGCCAGCAACCGGTTAAGTGCCTGTCAACGGCGATATTGCACCACAAAAAGGGAATTAATGGCAATTGTCATCTATACCAAAAAGTGGCGGCATTATTTCTGGGATGCTGAATTCCAGATTCGGACTGACCACCACTCATTGAAGTGGTTATTAAATTTTAAAGAGGCAGAGGGAATGATAGGGCGTTGGTTGGCCTGGCTCTCTAATTTGGCTTAACCAACACGCAAATCACCTATCGGCCGGGTCCTCAACATATTAACGCCGACGCACTGAGTCGCATTCCCGTCCGTCGTTGTGGAATACCAGAATGCGAGGACTGTGGGGCGCACACGGCAGTGGTCGCATCCCTGGGTAATAGCACGGAAATTGAGAGCAATTTAAATTTCTGGTCACAGACCGAGATCCGTCAAGCGCAAGCAAATGACGATACCTGCTCAGCAGTAATCACATTGTTAAGAGAGCACAAGGTGAGACCGCCTAGAGATCTCACCAGTGCAGAAAATACAGAAACTATTAAATTATTAAATCAATGGGATCAATTGGTAATGGTGGATCGGTTGTTGTGTAGAAACGCGCTTGATAGTGCTACACTGACGACGCACCAACAGATTATTATTCCTTTTCTTCTAAGGGAAGATGTATTGGCGTTCTGCCACAGCCATAAGACGTCGGCGCACTTTGGTCGAGAAAGAACTCTGGACAAATTGCGTGCGAGGTATTATTGGCCTGGCATGAACACGAGAGTACGGGATTGGGTTCGTTCTTGCCCTAAATGTGTAACCGTTACACCCGGGCTGGGATTACCCAAGATGCCCTTACAGCAACAAATGACAGGCCAACGCTGAGGTCGGGTATCCTGTGACTTTGTCTCTGGTTTCAAACCTACCAGTAGGGGCAATTTGGTAATGATGGTCGTACAAGACCATTTTACAAAATATGTACAGGTTTACCCGTTTGGTAATAAAACTGCAGCTGCGGCGGCACAAGCCCTAGTTGACAATTGGGTGCTCATTTTTGGTGCCCCAATTTCCTTACACTCGGACCAAGGTAGAGAGTTTGAGGCGGAGTTATTCCAGTCTATGCTTTTACTAATAGGCTGCCATAAGACCCGCACCAACCCCTACTGTCCGAGATCAAATGGTTTAGTAGAACGATTTAATAGAACCCTAATTTCTGCTTTGGCTTGTATGGTGAATGAAGATCAAAGCGATTGGTATTTACAGGCCAAATACGTAGCACACGCGTACAACTGCACAGTACACGCGGCCACCGGGGTTACCCCTAATACCTTGGTGTTTGGAGAGGAGTTACGCCTGCCTTGTGACTTACAATTTGGAGTGTTGCACAAACCCTCCGCTGACCCCTGTACGCCAGCTTTCATCCGATGGCTGGAGTGTTGTTTCCACAATGCATATGGAAGGGTACGTAATAACACGGGCAAAAGCATTCTAAGAAACAAAAATTCATATGGTAATGCTGACTTCCCTAGATTTAAATTAGGCGACCTGGTATTACGATATCATGAGCCAACGGCGAACATTAAATTGGCGCCAAACTGGGATGGACCGTGGGAAATCTGCGAGGTCATATCAGATACGATGGTTGTAATCCGAACCGCCCAATTACGGGCTCGTAAATCTAACATGGGTCGCTTGAAACCCTACACCGCCCGCATGCCTGCGGGGGGCGGAAGTGGGGGATTAATTACCATCGCCGATAAGGCTCAAACTTCTGAGGCACCCCAGCTGTCGACCCCTGCCCCCCTGGAGGAGCCGATAGCGGGGCCGAGCGACGGTTGAATTGGAAACAAAGAACGCCGCTTAAATCCCACGCTATGTATTTCCCACACTGTAGTCTCGGTGAGAGTTTGTATGAAAACCAAATATAATACTAAAATGTTATACCCACTATTGACTCTATAGATCATACGAGGACCCGCAGTTCCAATTTGGGTTCGCTGCAAGGGTAACCGTATGGCGGCCAACGGCCGATATTTTTTAATAAAGACCTGTATTTTGATACTCACACTAATAACAATTTATACGTTAATTCGAAATAAGCCCTTACAAGGTTATCAGATATAGCCCTTACAACTAATACAAGGCTATCAGATACCCTGCAGATACTACCACGCGTATAAAAGTGAATAAAGGGATGGACGTAATTAATTAACGTATAACTAACGTTGCATACTAAACCAACAGTGGGTACGCTAATTAAAATATCACTATATTGGTTATAGAATCATACGAGCCATATAATATCATGAAAAGAACAGGCACCCGCACTTAATAACGGGCACGCGTAACGTAAAAACAATAACCAAACTCAAATGTGATGAAAACTGCGACACCAGTGTTTTGTCGTTTCCTTTAATTATTATTCTTTTTTTTTATCGGCAAAATACGAAGGTAGTAAAATTATACATAAAAATGGACACGATAATAAAGGGAGAGAAAAAGTGACTCCAACAAAATCATAAACAAAATACCTCACAGGTGTCACCTCCCGGATACAGGCAATGAGCCGTTGGGCCCACAGCTTCCGGGTGATGCTGTTCGCGTGGCACCCGTCGCACAGCCGGTCATACCGGGTCACCGGGTGGGCCGGATCCCCGGTGTGGCAGTCAGTCGGCTCGCCGCTCATCCGGTTCCGACCCCCGATCGTCTCGTTATACATGGCCATTATGTTGTCCACAAACTCCTATAAAATAGAAAAGCGTAGACAAAAATATATAATCATTTAAATTGCGATGGGTGCCCGCGTATCTCCCACCCTAGAATATACATAGTATTTACCTGATCGGGGTGGTCGCGCACCCCCTCATCCCGCATGGCCCAGTACTGGGCGAGGTTCATACGGCACCGCCGCGGGTCATTGCAGTCGTGAAGGTTTACCCCCGCGACGGTGGTGAATGAGACACGCCCCCCCGTAGACGCTCCGCAGAAGGGCAACGGATGCCGCCCGCGCGTCGCAAAGGTCTGCGTAGACCGTCAGCGGGTTGTTGCTCCGGTGATGGACCCGCCTATGCCGCCGCACCGTCACATCACATATGCCCGCCATGAGGATACAGTACTCGGGCTGGAACTGCCTGTAAGTCGAAAAAGAATATATAAATATACACGGGTACACGCAGGGTTCACGGGCGAGAATGGCAATTACGTAAATTATATGGTCTAAATCTGCGGGCCAGTAGGAAAATATACATGGGTACACGCAGGATTCACAGGCGAGAACGGCGGGTCCCTAATTTGAATGGAATGGTTACTCACTGGATTTGGGGCAAGGCCAGGCGCATTGCCACCACGTATCCCTGCCCGGGGCTGAAGGACACGCTGTACTGGTGTTCCGGGGCCAGCCGGTTGAGGAGAACCTCCAGCCCACGCCCCCGCGAGTCGGCGATGATGGCGACCTTCATGTTGATAGTTTGATAACTGG
The DNA here is from genome assembly GCA_030323885.1 of Branchipolynoe longqiensis. Lineage (NCBI taxonomy): Eukaryota > Metazoa > Annelida > Polychaeta > Phyllodocida > Polynoidae > Branchipolynoe > Branchipolynoe longqiensis. The sequence goes on along the minus strand of CM059195.1, from coordinate 7,321,932 downwards.
GGTTTTCACGGATGACTGGTAGATGCGATCAACAAGAGGCGTCTGAGAGAAGGCCGCTGGTAGCCTGCGGGTTTCGATTGCTCTCCGCCTACCGCGTGCCCGTAACAAGCCAGCGAGCGCGCTGGTTCCCGAATGCTCGCCCCACCCCGCTGGGTACCGGTTTTTTATTGTTTTGTAGTAAAGCTTCCGTCACTTCTTTTTAATGGTTGCGCGATCGAATGTTTTCCCGACGACATTTGACAAGGCCGTGTTTTTTTTTTTTTTTAATGAACCATCGGTCGTGGTTACGTTTCAAACATACGATTGACGTATTACTTTTAAATATATTTACGGGTCCCAGCTTACCGATACCCATATTCGTGATTTCATCAAACGTTAAAAGAAAGTCCATAAAACAGCGACACGCTTTGGTGACAACACAAACGGGTCGAGTTGGACACGCCTTTTGGAACTACATCATTCTAATAAATTTAATAACACCCCGTAAAGTGAATAGTGCCCCTATTCACTCCCTGTACTAGCCAAGGCGATGCAAAAAGAAATAAAGACGGGGACCCCATTTATAGATTCTAATATGGAATCACCAATGCACGCCTTTAGAATCTAACGCCCTCGCTTCAGATGATCGGGGGTTTACGCCATTAGTCGCCTTGGAGACCACACTCTCGGTGACCTACTTCACTGCTGTCTCACAGGCGCGAGCGGTTTCCCGCCAAAACGCGGCCTCGCCATTGGTTGACGGCCTTCTTCAACGCGCTGCTGCTCCACACCGTGGGTGCAGGGCGTATTTTTCAATCAGTCGTCATCTGGTTCTCGCCGGATGTCGACCCACCCTATCTTTCAAAATTTAGCCGAGGCTGTTGGTTCGGGCCCCTTGCCACTGGCAAGCGGGTACACGCTTTTGGCAGGTTAAGGACTGCTTTTTTAAAAGGGTTCCAACATCCTCTGTGTTTTCAGTGAAAAGTGGTTAGTTGTATTTCGTTAATTTGTAGTGGGAGTAGGGGGTTGTCGCTGGCCTGGTCGCGTTTACGTGACTGGGTCTCGGGATGGCCTCCTCCATTGAGAGCAGTCCGGGCTCCGAGCCGGACACTTGTGAGTACGTCCCCATCCTTCATGGCATAACCGGGGAGGTACGCAATGTACTGCTATCCGACTGGACCTTGTTTCCACCGGCGCGCCGTATTGAATTTCAATTATCCCTCGCAGAGGGTAACGTGTCTCAGCGCCCAGCTGTTGGCACTACATCATCACGTTCTGGCTCTCCAGTCAGTAACGCTACAGCCACATACGTCGTCCCAATGGAGACAGACGATGGCTTTACTGTTGTCTCCGGTCGCCGTCCTAAGGACATCATTCAGGATGATGAGGCTACCACCTCATCTCCAGGTAAGTCGACTAAACAGAGTTCTGATCGACTTTGCAGCAAGCCGTCTTCGGTGCCGTCATCTCCCGCCACGCAGGAAACACGGCTGGCCGCAGCGAGTGGTTCCCACTCGCCCCATGGGCTGCAAATTAGACGATCACCATGTAAACCAGCGGAGATCGTACCTGACGAGGAGCTACCCCCTCCTGTGGATATGTCCCATCATCCCGACTTTGGCGTGATGGCCTTCCGTCTCGCTCGTCTTGACAAAGGTGAGCTTAAATGGGATAGCGATATCCCAGCTGCTGTGATCCCGGACCGGTATCCCAATGCGGTTAATTGCGTCTTCAACCAGAAGTCGATCGGTGCCTGCCCTATAAGGAGAGCCGCCGAGTTAGGTTTAGTGCAGGAGTCGGTAATGGGAGAGAAATACTTCGATCCCCCGCGACCCGCCCGTAAATTATTCATGTACATGTTACCTGATACACCTAAGAGGCGTAATAAATTGCGTCTCCCTCCACTTAACCGTGATCAAGATGGGGACTCGGACGAGGAAGACTGGGTGGACGACGACCAGACCGGCCTCGACCCTTACGTTAAACAGCTGTCGGACCTAGTCACTGCCAAACGCGGTGTCAACAGGTCCGAATATCAAATGGACGACATCTCCCACCTGAAGTTTGTTAGGCATACCTTCAGGCCTAAGGATCGGTGTGCGTTCTGTGCGTATTTCCTACAAAGAGGTAGCGCTATGCCCTCTCACCTTACAACTCCCAAGCGTCAATTTAAACGGTGAGATACCTTAGCTCGTCACATCTGTGAAGATCATTTGTACACTGTACCGCTGTGGTCGTGTGACGATCACAAATATACACAATGTCCCCATGCTAAGGCGAATGGGCAGCCCTTCGAAACACCAAGGAGGGGTATCATGTTGCGACATTTAATGTCGTTCGGGACCTTTGGACGAACCGGCCATCGACGCGACCAATCTGTGATTGCGTTGCTGGCTCGTGTGGCGAAGGACCCATCAGTAGGAGACCGGTGTCGTTTTACGTACCAGCCGGAACTTGTACGCCAACGAGGACGTCAGGGTCCTGAGGAGACCTTGCGTCTGCCCCATCACGAGCACACTCTTGCGGTGTGCATCTCCGGTGGGGAAACCCTCAAGGAGAAGGCTTACTTCTCCTGAGTCCGTCGCCGATTACAGCAATCGATGGACGGGGAAGCGGGAATTCCCGTGCCCCCGTCAACTTCTCGCCCGTATGGTTCCGGTCGCTCGCGTAGTCGCCGAGGCCGCCCGGATAATCGTGTGCCCCGCCAGTTCGTGACGGAGCGAGTAGAGGAGGGGATTTCGTATGCCGCAGCATTGACGGACTACAACGACCCACCTTTGGTTAAGACGGCTGAGCAAATCGCTGATGGCACCCGCTTCCAGGAGGGCGATAGGATATGGGCGTGGATCGCTAAGGTCGCGCCTGCCCTGCCAGCCGCAGCAGCAGCTGAAACTTCTACGAGCCGACCGGCTCAGTCGAGGTGCGCACCCGCGCGCCCCGTCGATCCCACGTTATCCACAGTGGGACGTCGCGACTTGAAAAGACGGGCCATGGAAATCAGTACGGCTCCTGAAGAGCACGTACCCGCTGAAGCCGTGGGGAGTCCCTTCCCCCCGGAATTGACCGACTCGGCTAAGAGGCGGCTCATTGAGAGGTACGAATGTCTGCCTCCCGAGGTCCAGGAGGCCCTGCAGCTAGACTCTAGCGAGGACTCTACCGCCGCAATGGACCTACTTAAAGCCATTGTCGGCGACATGGTCACATTCTGGTTGAACCGCCTTGACTCCGTCAAGGTGAATATGGCTTGCCTCCTACATACGCGACTAAAAAAGCAGTACAAGGAGAAATTGGAAATTGCCGAAGCAAGAACGGTAACGGCCATAGAGGAATACCGTTACATGCAAGGAGAACACCAGGAGGAGATCCAAAAATACGAAGAGCTAGCCATGCACTTCAATTTCGCGTTTGGTTCACGAGCGCTTGACTGGAAAGGACAATTGGGGGAGCTGAACCTCTCCCGTTTCCCTGACGCTCAGCTTCACCCGAGCATATCAGAGGACTTTGTGTACCCGCAGGCGTCCACCTCTGAACATGTTCCTGATGCTTCAGGAGACGCGGCCGAGCAACCGGCCCCGCCAACAGTACCAAAATGGTTCCCGGGGAGCCGGACTACCGCTCCTCTCGGGCCTTACATTGCGCCGTCTGGACGATTCGCGGCCTTCCTGGACGATTCGTCCTTGGGCCGGCTACTTCCGGGGGACCGCTACCAGCGGTGCCCGTAAATACGCGGGCCCCGTGGCCTATCACGACCGTGATGGACGAGTCGCCCGTGATCCGGCAACTACCGGGGCCGGCTACTACCGTGGCGCCGCCACCACAGTCCCAACCAAGGTCAGTACCCCCCACCTATTGCAGCGTTGGGGCTTACTTTCAACGACGACGTCCCACCTCCGGTGGGTGTCGCCGCTGTGGAGGTGTGCCTAGATGAAACCCTCCCATATAATAGTGCGGCGAGGAGGTCCCCTATAGGGGATGAGCCCTCTCTCGAATCGGGCGAATGGGAAGACGTCAATTCCCAATATTCCGATATCTCAGCAGCCACCTCCCTACACGACGAGGTCGGGGGAAGTATGGGGGTATTGGTGGCCATCGCTGCCTCCTACCCCATATCGCCCTCGGAGCGCGGCGATCCTAGCCCCCCTGTTGAGGAGGTTACACCGCAGGAGGGCGACCCTAGCCCCCCTGCTGAGGACACCACTCCTCACCCTAAGTCCGGGGAATAACTTTAAAAATAAATATTAACTAATGATAATATTTATTATATAACAAGTTTCCACTTGTTTAAATTATCCCCAGCACTACTACCGTAGTGCTATAATTAATCAAACTTAATTTACTCAAATTTACAGCACTCCAAATATATATGTTAATCTTTTTATATGTTCTCACTTCCAACACATCCTAACACTACACCGTGTCCGGGAGCCACGGCGACGTCTCCTCTCCGGGGCGTCAACGGTTTTGCGGGGAGCCGAGACCGTCAGCCCAGGACCGCGTCCAACCACCCAAGACCAAGGCAGAGCCAGACGTGGGACTGGAGACGTACCCCCGCGAAACCGGCCACCACCATCTTCGCTCCAGGGCACCACACCGGGTATTGTTTCGGGGTACAAAATTATTTACGGTTACTGTTTACGGGGGGGAGGTCGCTATTTGACAATTAATCTACACGAATACTTCTTTTCACACATTACATCAAATATCACACACTTGGTTGTATATCAATTCTGTAAATATCTTGTCGCCCATTTATTTCCCTTGTTTCCCCAAATAATGTTAGAGCAGAGGACCAGTTTGGGCAAGCGTTTATTTCGACACTTTTTATAATATAACATTGTTTTTATTTTTTTTATTTATTCATTTCGGGGTTACAAGATTATGAGGGGAAATTAAATTCTAGTAATAAATTCTCTCTGAGGGTATCAGCTTGGTAGTAGAAAATTTCATTTAAATTAACGGTTTATAAATAAATTAAATTGGGATCCGTAAACTACATTAAATACAAACTAAGCCTTAAAATTTGTAATCCCCATCCACATGGCAATTATTTAGGCGGCCAGGGGATTACATTATAATAAAAAATTGGTCATGTGGAAGAGGTGAGGGTATTTCGATACCACATTAAAAATTGTTATAATAAACTTATTCCAAATTCTATTCCAAACGTCAAAATACTTCTTAAATTAAGAAGTCTTCCAAATTTCATCCTAAAGGAGTCAACATCATCTTACCAAAATTATTTAAAATGTCAAAGTAATATGTCATAAGTAAACCCTCACACACAACCACCAGACCAACAAATTTAAAGAGTAGTAAGCCCGCAAATATTTCAGAAATCTGAAGAGATGAAAGTATTGCGAAGATCGGTGAAATTAATGCAACCCAGTAATAAACCAATTCCGGTGAAAGTAAAAGTAAAATTAAAGTTCATTAACGTTGCACGGCAATTGAATTTCTGGCAAATATAACCAACCCGTTGAGTAATGTACATATAACATGTAAATATCACATATTATCCGAGAAAACGTTGGGACACGTTGGTCCACTAATGTACATATGGCATATAAATATATTATATTATCCTAGAAAACGTTGGACACGTTGGTCCACTTAAAACATCAAAAGTAAGAGAAGCTTCATAGTGGTCAAAGCAATAATGACGGTTAACACTGGTGGTAATGACACCAAAAACACCATTGTGTAAACTAGCTTTAGAACTGGTAGATGGCCATGGGCCAGCCCGCTTTATGTGGGCTTGCATGTAATAGGAAATTTCATTGAACTATATAAATTATATATCGCACAAACCTTTTTGAACTTAATAGGTGCGTGTAAATGCGTTAAGCGTAAAAATGTCACTAAATTATCAAAGTTGAAAAAAAAAAGAGTGTGCCATGGTGTAGAATATTAATTCCATCTGGAAATGATATCAGGTTAAACCTAAATCTCGATTGTCAGTAGGCGTGTCCACCTAAACATACGTGTAATACGGTTCCCCGCGAAAAGCACGAGTCCACTTAAAACTCCCAAAGGTAACATACGGTTAACCGCGAAAAACGCGAGTCCGTCTAACTAAGTCAAACATATAAAACGGTTCCCCGTGAAAATCGCGAGTCTACATCAAAATTAAAATGTAAAATACGGTTCCCCGTGAAAAACGCTAACTCGCGGTTCCGGAGCCACCCGCATGTGTGCGGTCTTTACTCCTGTTTTGGACATGTCTTCGCGAGGCTCCCCGCCATACGCGGGCCCGCAGGCTTTCCCACTTAGGGTGAAGCGAATTGGAACTAGTTCCAGGGTCAATTTGGAGATGGCTAAGGCCATGGCCCGTGAATTATTTTAGGTGTAATTAAATAAAATAAATTGTGTGTTGCAAACAGCAACAAATAGGTTCGTACCAAACGGCTACGCCCGCAAGTAGGGATATCGCGACGTCCAGCTTCATACTATTCGCACCATAGCGAAAAGACTGAGTAATACCATAGTAGCGCCCCGTATTTTCGGGTGACACAAATTCGACGATATTTAAATTTGATGGTATAACATATCCACATACTTCAAAATTTCATACCAACCCGAGATGTTCGGGGTCGTAAATGTATTAGGGATTTCAGAAGTTGTAATCCAATTTATTCAAAAGCGGATTTCATTGTAAAATCAATAATTACTTCAACTAATTAAACGACATTCTCTCCGGTTTATTCGTGGAATATCCCGGGTCTTTACGGGGATGAGAGCAGCGGCCCCCCGGATTATGCCTTTTGCCCGTCCTTTGACGTTAACGGCAGTCGCTCCGACGGTCCTGGCCTGTCTGGCACCAACCCGCCAGGCAGCTTAGCTGGCGAGAAACAGGGAGCACTGCACAAAAACCCAAAAGCCCTGTGATGATCTCCTTCTGAGACGGCGGGTATCCCCTAAGAGCGTGGATCAGGCACCACTAGTCCCGCTAGGACCTAATTTTAGGTACCCGCATTTGCCCATTATTTTTCTGGTAATGTCAACTTTTTACGGGTCTGTCCCAGTCCATTACCAGGTGTTGGCCGCTCCGAAACTGGTACATCACTAGCAATTGATATGTGTGTTTCTCCATATTAGCGGGCTTTCTATTCAGTTGCGAGTTAATTACCGCATCTATTGTTTGGCATTTGGCTTTCCCTTGAAGCAGAAAAAACGGCACGCCCCTCCCCCGGATTATCTACTGTTGTGTACGGTAAGTGGAACCACGGCCGGGCGCTTCACGGTCCGTGCGTTGGCACCATATTGGGTCAAAACCGACTCTGTTTACCGGTGGAAATCCCCAGCACCCACGCGTGAATTTCCACGAACATTCCGCAAATTTTTACTGCGACGGCCCGGTTTTTCGTTTGCGCTATTTTGCCCATAGCGTGGATGTGCGGCCCACGCAGTTAAATTAAATAAAAAAATTAAACTAGTAAATTTAGGAAAATTAGGCCGCAATAGGCACTTAACCAACCGCGTTGGGATTATTGGATTTCAATTTAAAATCATACAACTTAAATTTAGCTTATATTAGGCCGAGTCTCGGCAGGTATTAAACCATTAACTGGGGTTTCTGGATTGAATTATCCAAATAATAAATGTGAAGTTAGCACATCTTAGGCCGACTCTCGGCGGGTATTAAACTAGCAAATGGGATTTTTGGGTTATTTTATTCAAATAGTAAACTTAACTTTAGAATATATTAAGCCGTCTTTAGGCAGGTAATAAACCATTAACCAGAATTTAAATTTCAGGTCAACAAACTGTTATTGTCGGGTTTAATCCGCCATGGCAGGGCCCCCCCCAGACTACTGTGTAATCCAAATAGTCCGCTTGAATTCTTAGAGCAAAGACAACCCGCAGCTCGATGCAACATTGCACGAGTTGCAGGAGGTCCGTACTTTCATCTCCATCTTAATCTTTCTTAAATTTCCCTAATATTTTGCCCTTTCCCATGTGCAACTCACCACTATTGCCTTATATTATTCGTCGAATTATAATTGTTGTATACTATGGTATGGTAGGTCTCACGATAGAACGTTATGTAAAATTCTTATAGGTGTCAACTGTAGTCGATCACGATCCGACTTGGGCGGTAGCCAGGGGTCGACTGGGAATGCAGCAATGTTGATTTACGGACGCACGGGAAAATTATGATGTAGTTATTCGGGGGCCATAGGGGGCACCAAGCTGGAACTGGCTAGAGTTATTTCCTCCCCCTGGAGAAGATGAGAAATAACTGGTTTCAACCCTGGAAATGGCCACGTTATTTTCTTCCATTAGTCGCTAGTATGGTTAGAATACACTAATTATTTTTGCCCGTAAACTAGACTTCCCAGTTCGACCGGCTCTGACCGGGTCGGCCCGTGAGTGGACATATTTGCGTGAATACGCATCAACAAGTGCGGTCTATGTCGTTTGTAAAAGTAAAAGGAGAAATCTCAGGTTCACCGTAACACCGTTGATACAACGTAGTGATACTTGCATGGAGACGCATTATAAACAAACAAATGAAAATGTCGTTTGGTACGACCTTCTCCAGGTATATGTATAGCCCGTAAATTAATTGCACTTGCGTGCCTACGGGTTTTAGAAATATTTACTAAACATCTTGGACACACAATGTAAATGTCGTTTAGTACGACCTTCTCAGGTATATGCATGGCCCGTAAATTAATTGCACTTCCATGCCTACGGATTAAAAAAAATATTTATTAAGCATATAAAAATGGACGGACAATGTAAATGTCGTTTAGTACGACCTTCTCAGGTAAATATATCCTATAGAAAGCCACTGTAACTTAACGTTACTCATTACTGCAGGTAACTATGTGCTGCAGAGTAATGGACGACCGCATATAGTCACTTGGACATGGTTGATATATAAAGTAAATAGTATTATTCATTTAGCGTAGTCCCACCGTGTCTAAGTAGAGCACTCCTGCCAAATATGCTACTTATTGTCTAGCTTCGACGGCACGGTGGGAACCAACTGTTAGCTAGCGGACGGCCCCTTGCACCGTGTTTGCAGGGGCAGATGTTAGACTTTAAGTGTTCTCCGGGCTCACGGCTTCCATCTATATATCCTCGAAAATGTATTCTAAAGATTTTTTTTTTTAAATGGTGTGAAAACAAGAAAATAAATACTGAACACATATCAGTACACCAACAGAGAATACTAAAAACAAAAATACTGAACACATATCAGTACACAAAAAAATATATATGTTAATAAAAAATAACATTAAAGAAAAAAAAGAAAAAAAAAGATGGAATATTTAATGATGAGCAGTATACCCTCGTAGGGCGGAATACACGCTGAATTTATTCCATTATTAAATAAAATGTCTTATAGCTAGCTCAGTAATTTCATCATATCAAATATCGGTAACAGATTTCACTATTTTAGGCGTCATAATAAAACAGAATATAAAATATACGGATAAAAAAATCCTTTTTAATCGTAATGAACTATGTCAATACTATGTGACCAGGTTCCTGGTCTTTCCTTTTCAGAGTCAATAACACAACGAGAGGTCATTTACGAGTCTTGCCTCCTGCACTGCTTGCAGGACGCGGGGCTATTTCACGGGGATAATTATAGTTGTTGTGCTACGACCGCAGACCGTTGTAGTCGCACCCACTTTGCCTTTGTTAGACGAACATCAAACCTTGTTGTTCGTCTGGGGGAGCAGTGAAGTGGGCGAGACTACTCGCCTTGTGGCATTCACGGGCACGCGCCGATTAACCCGTATTTGGAAATACGGGCTACTCGCCATGGCAGACCGCGAATGCCAAACATTCACGGGGCACCGGGTTTCCGGCCATAAAGCATTGCTAGGAGACGCAAACTGCGACTCGCCTGGCAACGATAGAAGGCCGGGCGTTCGGACCCAGACCGATCAGACGTATTTAATGACGCTCTGATGTTTTAGCCGAGTTTTAGGCCTATTTTATCGAAATTCTAAACTTGTTTGAAATTAAACATTAGGGGAAGGGTTTGCACGATATTGCTATGACTAATGCAGCTGCTCTTGTTAGTTTGGTTAAGAATAAAAAGCTGTGAGCTCTTGGAAAAGTAAATTGGAACATTCCTTGCATTCTTTACTATCCTCCAGATTTCTATGGAGTAAACCGCTATGGTCGAACTTAACATAGGATTGCTTTATATATATAATTAAGGGCCTTAAGCCTAAATAGGCCTTATGCAGCTACTTAGCCCATCTGCGGGGAGATTATAACAGACATATGAACAGAATTAACGCATAGATCATTTGGCTAAAATAAGACAGTAATCTAGGCTGATTATCAGTGTCAGTGGTAGTGACAGTAGCGCATCTGCTTCGTTCGGGATCAATTTATGCATATTAAATACACCGTAAGGCGAGTAGACCAGCCAGTTAGTTGAAATAACCAAGTAATTGCTTTGGACCGATAAATGCGAGAGGGGGCAAACCTCTGTATTTAGGCGATACTCTGGCTGGCCGACTTTAGCCCGGGAAGGACACTGACGGACATGGACTACCTGCGTTTTTAGCGCGAAATACATTAGCATCAGCGCCTCCTAGCAGCTGGTGGGTCCCAACGCAAGATGGCGCCACGTGTGTTTCGCTGTTTCGCTGCACGCAACTGGTGGATGTGGGGCGAACTATCGTGAGCTGTTGGTGAGGAGTTCAAAAATGGTGCCACGCACACCAGAGCAAAGAAGAAAAATCGCTGTGGCACTTGCAGTGCTTGCGATCCGTCACGTTCGATGTCGAAGAATAGGTCGGCAAGTGTGGGTTCGTCCCCACATTGCTCAGCATGCCCAGCTTGGAGCATTCAACACCCTGGTAGCTGGATTACGTGCCGATGAACCGCAAGCGTTCACAAACTACAGGAGGATGCCGGCGCAACAGTTTGATCAGTTGCTTGCTCTTGTCAAAACTCGCATCGAGCGTCAGAACACAACGTTTCGGGCGTCGATCTCGGCTGCGGAGAGGCTTGCGATCACCCTACGATTCCTAGCCACAGGTAATAATTTACTTTGTCTTATACATTAATTATATTCTGACTGACTGTCTCTTCGACGACATAGTTTATTTTGTACTGGGGTGTTTTTTACTGACTTTGTGTTCGACAATATAGTTGCTATGATATAGTTGCGACGATATGGTTGCTATGAGCTCACATTAACAATCACCTTGCACACCCTTTTTCTAGGTGAGTCGTTCAAGAGCATCAGCTACCAGTTTTGTGTGGGTGCGACGACCATCGGGCAGATTGTCCCCGAGACATGCGACGCCATCTACGCAGCACTGAAGGAGGACTACTTCAAGGTAACAGTGGTTGTGTTAAGTTTCTTTTTATTGGGTTTCACACAAAAAATGATATGCACAACATGTGAAACTTGTAAATTGGAAGTTTTCTGTTACTGTTCATTTTGGTTCATTTTGATTCAGACTAAAACAACAAAACAAAAACAGTTATTATTAAATCAATACAAGTGAAAATCTTATGGGCATACATAGCGAAACTGAAACTGACTACAACTGTTTAAATACGCAGTTTTCTGTGACTTTTCATTTTGATTCTGTAAGTGTTCATTTTGATTCAGACTAAAATAACAAAACGGTTCATCTGCGATCGTTGTGACAGCTTGCGCCGACGAGAGGCTTTCCGTTTCACCGTCCTCGTCGATGTTGGTCGTCTCCTGAGAAACAAAAGAGAAACAAAATATTTTTTGAACCAAACTAACAATTTAGTTTTTTTGTTTTTGCAGACCCCGTCAACCCAGGATGAGTGGAGGAAGGTTGCGGAGTTGTTCATGACACGGTGGAATTTCCCTAACTGCATTGGTGCCTTGGACGGGAAACACATCCACATCAAGCCACCTCCACACTCCGGATCTTCGTTCTACAACTACAAGAACACTTTCAGCATCGTGCTGATGGCTCTGGTGGACGCCGACTACCGGTTCCTGTACGTCGATGTGGGGTGCAATAGGCGCGTCAGTGACGGAGGAGTCTTTGCTGGCTGCACCCTACAGCAACAACTCGAGAATCATGCTCATTCGTTCCCACCCCCCAAACCTGTCCCCGGAGACGATCGGCCCCTGGGCCACTTCATTGTCGCCGACGAAGCCTTTCCGCTGAAGGAATACCTGATGAAGCCGTTCAGCCACAGAGACCTGCGATTAGATCACAGGATCTATAACTATCGACTGTCGCGCGCCCGTCGAGTTGTAGAGAACGCCCTCGGCATTCTGACGAACCGCTTCCGGGTTTTCCTCACGAACATTGCCCTCGCCCCAGAGAAGGTGGAGAAAATCTTGATGGCGAGTTGTGCACTACACAACTTTCTGCGCGAAAAGATCGGCACCACCTGCAATATCGACTCTGAGGATCCCATGACGCACGCTGTAACTCCCGGCACGTGGACAGCAGACAGAGTGCTCACCCAGGCCCCACTACCATCAGGAACTAACTCGACGCAGCGCGCAAAGGGACTACTTGGTCGAGTACGTGAACTCGCCGACCGGCTGTGTGCCGTGGCAGTCGGCCATGATATAGATAGCTGAACAATCTTATTGTATTAGTATTACTGTATTATTGTATATATTATTGTATTACTGTTTGTTAGCTATTATATTAGTGTTTGTTAGCTATCGTTACCTCATCAGGTTCTTGGCTGCAGCTTGGCGCGGGGAGCTGGTGGTTACTCAGACTCTGGCGTTTCTGGACGTGCGGTGCAAGGAATGACAAGGACGCTTGAATCCAGGTCTGGCGCGTGGTCAGTCCCTTGCCCCCCGAGCCCGACGGAGGTTGTTTGCAGAGACGCGTATATTGAGTGTGTAGGTTTGTTATCCGTTTCTGGATGGAAACGGCTGTAAATACATATAGAACAAGATTGTACATATAATAAATGTATGCATTAGCAAAATTTCTACATGTGTTATATATTAAAATTTCGAGTTGAATGAAATGTGAAAGTGCCAGCATTCTGCGGTCGCCATCTTGTCATGTAGCATTCTCTATAAAGTTTCATGATAAAGTTTCGCGATTAAGTTTCGTGAACGTGATAGATAATAGGCTATAGATGATCTCATTCACCCATGTACTACAAGAACCGGATGAATCCTTAATCGGGAAACGTACAACACAGATACAACAGACGTACAACACAGATACAACACGTACAGATACAACACTTGTAGGTAGCTAGCGTAGGCTATTTACGACCCATTACGACCCATGTTGACTAAGCAAAACAGTGAATACTATCGGAAAAACATGCTTACCTGACTGCCCGACCTCTGCCGTGATTCGGACAACGCAGTCATCCTCTTTATCCGATTTGAGTACTCGGGACTACACACGTCGAAAAGACACGGGCGATCACTCCACATTTCGACCATACAACTCTCGGCCTCGTTCGTCCAGTCCGCCATTTTTTTCCTTTGTGTACAGACAAAGTCACATGACCCTTTTCCGCCCCCTGATTCGCTTATCGCTAAAACCCGGACGCGACCGGTCGCCGGCTAGCACACATATACCGTATACAACACGACTGCCCGCTCACATCTAGCGTTTCTCGAACGGCCCAATTCATTTTTCGAATCGCTTGCGATTCGAGTTTTAAGCCCTAAAACTGAGTTTTATACGCGAATCGCATGCGTCTAGTGTGCGCGGGGGTCGCACACCTAACGACTAAAACCCAGTTTTTTTCGCGAAACGGGCAGTTTTAAGTCATATACGGGAGGTGTGCACCGAGCATAACATGCGTAAGAATCTTGCTACCTGAGAAATTGAAGGTTTCATAGGTTTAACCTTTTGAATTAGGCAATGAATGCCCCACTTCCTTAAGTAAGTTGTGTACATTTTAACTGTACCTTTCCTCCATGCATGTGAAACTAATCTTTGTTGAGTAATTTTGTCTAGGCCAAACTGTTGTAAATATTTAGAAAAGGAATGCTAGCATTGGTGTCGTCGACACGTCTCCGTGGCATGTCAGTGGGGCTTGATGTGGTAGATTTCCTGGGGATCTTCGGAATCGTAGGCAGTCTTTGGCTGTCGCCACTATGCCTGGTAGCTAAGGTTGTGTGTCCCATTCGGGGACTATTAAGATTGCGTGAGCTTTGTCCATCTTGATTTTTCTGGCCACTCGGCTGATAATGCTGAATGGGGGGAAAATGTAATAAAATTCATTTTCCCAATTTAAAGAAAACGCATCTACCTACCAGGCGTTTGGTTCTGGAAGCCAAGAAACATACTTTTGTATTATATAATTATTTCTGGAGGCAAATAAGTCGATATTGGGTCGACCCCACTTTTGACATATGGTTTTGAAAATCGCTGTATTTAGGGACCATTCCAAATGATCATGGAAATGTCTACTCTTTTTGTCAGCTAGGGTATTCTGAACCCCTGGAATATGTGCTACTGTTAACCAGACTTGGTTTTGTTGCGCCCTATCCCAAATCATATAAATAAATAAACAAATAAATAATCGAGCAAAAACAAATATGTCATAAGAAAACAAGAGCTCTCCCAGCAGGTAAGGAGGAGGTGCAAAAAACATAGCAACACACAGCTTGCTCCACTTCCACCCACACTAGATTAAAAAACAACAAACCGTCAACCCACAAAACAAGGCATGGAAAGAGAGTGGCACGATATGGCATTGGCATGACGGATGGGATACACTACAATGAGGAATATGCCAGATATGTCAGTGCCAGACTGTCAAAAAGCATCACGGAGAACTGGAAAGAGCACCAGGGCTCCAAAACATAAGTATCACAAACTTTGATAAATTTCACTAACCAAACCCTAAATCATAAGTATAATCAGGTACAACTAATACACACTTTAATGTTCATGTGTTCCTCTATGTGCACAGGTAAAAGTAAAAGTAATGGAGGTATGCATGACTATCTATCAAAAGGGGCTATGTGTGCTGTATGCACCAGCACATACACCCCGAATCCATCAATCACTAAGCCAAAATCAAATCAAAACAAAATCAAAAACTCGTGAAATCAAGCAACCACTATCCTAAAAATATTATTTAAAGTAAAATAAATATGGTAGAAGAGATCGAATGCAAACTGGGAAGGGGCACACACTTCGCCCACCTAAACTGCCAGAGTGAATCCAATAAAATAGACATAATAAAAATGCATCTGAAAAAAGACAATCTAGATGTATTAACATTATCAGAGACATGGTTCACTGACAAACACCAAAAGAACACCCTCAATATAGATGGATATAGGCTTGTACGTAATGACAGACAGCACATTAATGCAATGAACCAAACAAAGAAAGGTGGAGGTGTTGCCATTTACTGCAAAGCCACCAAAAAGCTAGACACTGAAATGCTAAAACCAACAAATCTCTCAAATGAGCACATAGAGCTACCATCCCAGATAGCACACAGCCGTCGGGCCGACGTTGGCTATTGGTCGCACCGTCGGCACATATTTGTCACCATCGGGTCACCGTCGGGCCAACGGCAGTGGCCCGCCGCTGGGTTTCAATCTTTTTGTACATTTGGGCCACCGTCAGGCCAACGGTGGTGTTCCGCCGCTGGTTTTCAATCGCTTTGCACATTTGGGCCACCGTTGAGCCAACGTCGGGCCGACGGTGGTGTGCCGCCACTGGGTTTCAATGTTTTGCACATTTGGGCCAACGTCCGGCCGACGGTGGTGGGCCGCCGCTGGTTTTCACTCAGTTTGCACATTTGGGCCACCATCGAGCCACCGTCGGGCCGACGGTGGTGGGCCGCCGCTGGTTTCCATTCATTTTCCACATGTGGGCCACCGTTGAGCCACCATCGGGCCGACGGTGGTGGGCCGCCGCTGGTTTCCATTCATTTTCCACATGTGGGCCACCGTCGAGCCACCGTCGGGCCGACGGTGGTGGTCCACACATGCGCAGTTCTTTAAATTTGGTTTCCGGCTCGAGTAGCCAGCGGTACATGTACGATCGTTGAGCAGCCTTCTTTTTCAACAAATAACTCCAGAAATCGCAGGAATTTTAAGGAATTATTTAACAGGTTTGTTTATTAATATGTGTAGATTATTTTGTAAAAGTTTTGTAATATATTACGACGTATTAATGGAATTATTCGTGTTAATACGATTTGAATTATCCGGTACGGAATGTTGACAGTTCAACTTCGAGTCGCCAGTGGAGGACATGCGATCGTTGAGCAGCGTTCTTTTTCTACAAATAACTCCAGAAATCGCAGGAATTTTAAGGAATTATTTAACAGGTTTGTTTATTAATATGTTTAGATTATTTTGTAAAAGTTTTGTAATTTATTATGACGTATTAATGGAGTTATTCGTGTTAATACGATTTGAATCGTATTATCCGGTACGGTATGTTGACGAAGCACCGCCATCTTTGTTTTTTCTGGCAAACGCCATCGGGCCGACACAATGTATTTGTTCAAAATTGGTGGAGGGCCTTATAAATTTAATATAATCTTTTTGGTAAGGATGTTTTCTGTATGTGTACCAAGCGATTTGTTAATAGGTTGTGTGGTTTTCAAGATATATCACTTTTCACTAAACACTAACCCTAACCCTAACCTATACAGAAAAAGTGAAATATCTCTAAAACCACGTAGAAACAAATCGCTTGGTATACATGTGGAAGACATCTTTACCAGGGGGATTATGTTGAATTATAAGGTTTTCTATTAGATTTTGAATAAATGTATTGTGTCGCGCCCACGGCGTTTGCCGCCGTCGGGCCAACGTTGTTTTGTCCAATCTCCCACCGTCGGCTCGACGGCGTCTGCCGCTGTAGGCACGACGGCGCCGTCGTGGCGGGAGGTTGGACAAAACAACATCGGCCCGACAGTGGTTTCCACAGGTGGGCCGACGGCTGTGTGCTATCTGGGATGGTGCCTAATAAAAAACGAAAAGCAAGCAAATGTAGCCATAGCGAGCCTCTATAGGCCACCGTCAGGTGAAATTGAAGTATTCCTTGAAGAACTAGAAAAGAGCATAAACACTGTAAAAAAATCAACAAATGCAGAAATCTTTGCGCTAGGGGACTTCAATGTGAATTACAGCAGCAATGAAAAAAATAAACTAATGCTGCAAACCACCATCAAGATCTTAGGCCTGCAGCAGCTCATCCCTGAAAGCACAAAGCTAAGCAACAATAGCTCAACAATAGACCTAATGCTAACCAACTCAAACCATGCCACAAAATGGGGCACTAGAAGACCCTTGGGTAGACAAAGACCTGCTAACACTCATCACAACCAAAAGTAAACTGGGTGATAAAGCAAAAAGCACAGAAACAATAGAAGACAAACTGGCCTACCGCATCGCCAGAAACAACTCTCTCAAAGCTGTGAGAACAGCAAAAACGAAATACATAATAAAGCAAGACAAAGACTGGGAAAGCAACACAAACAAATTCTGGAAAAATGTAAACCTCTTATTCCCAAAAAATAACAAAGAAGAGCATACAAACTTCCAAGATAACTAAGGGGCAATGCTCACAGACAAAGATGCAGCAAACAAACTGAACAGACACTTTGCCACAATAGGGCAAAAGCTGTCAGAAAAATTCAAAAAAAGATGGGAAAACAGATCAGGAACTGTGGAGAACGAAATCCCCACCTGCAAAACAGATATGATATTAGTAAAAAAAATTATAAATGGCATAGACAAATAAACCAAGTGGAATACATTAAATACCAACCAAAATACTGAAAGAGGCACTCCAAGCCATCCCGGCCACCATAGTAGACCTATTCAACATCTCCTTTGAGCAGGGGCGTTTTATCTCAGCCTGGAAAATGGCAACCATCACCCCCATTCACAAAGGTGGAGACAAACAAAACATGGGAAACTACAGGCCAATATCAATTCTTCAAACCCCAGGCAAGCTCATTGAAAAAGTGTTACATAGACACATCAATGAACACCTGGAAAAAAACGATATACTAAACGAAAGACAAGGGGGCTTCAGGAAACTGCACTCCACATCAAAAACAATAGCTAACCTAACAAATGACATAATGGCATCAATGAACCAAAAACAATTAGTTGGAGCCGCCTTCATTGACTTCAGCAAAGCATTTGACACAGTAGACCACAAAATACTACTGGAAAAACTAAAAACCATGGGCATAAAATCCAACACTATGGATTGGATAAGATGCTACCTGAACAACAGGCAACAGAAAACAAAAATAAACAATACACTATCAGACAACCAACCTGTCACATGTGGTGTACCCCAAGGGTCAGTGTTAGGGCCACTACTCTTTATAATCTATATAAACGATCTTGAAAAATGGTTGCAAACTGAATGCCTCCAACTATATGCAGATGACACAGTCATATACACAAATGGCACCACAGAAGAGGAGGTAATAACTAAACTAAATAAACTCCTACTAAAACTAGATGAGTGGTGTGAGTCCAACAAAATAACCATCAACACAAGCAAATCAAAAACAGTACTCTTCTCGCATAAACAAATGCCAGAAAGAAAAATACACTGTAAGTTAGGAAACCAAACACTAGAAAATGTAGACCATTACAAATACCTAGGCCTTGAGTTGGACAGCCAACTAAACTACAACCTATGTATAAATAAAATTATACAAAAAGTATACCACAAAGTGTGGCTATTTGAAAGCTAAGAGACTATATGACACAAGAAATGTCAATAAAAATCTTCAATGGCATGGTGCTCCCCTATTTTGACTATGGAGATGTAAACTACATGGGTGCGAGAAAAGAACTACTAAAAAATACTGCAAACACTGCAGAACAGAGCCCTAAAAATCTGTCTAAGAGTAGACAAGCTGCACCCCACCTATGACATACACAAAAGAACCAAAGTGAAATTACTAGAAAATAGGAGAATAATTCACTTGAAAACATTAGCATATAGCTATAGTCAAAACAATAAACTCCTAACAAAACCACAAAGGGCTACAAGAGCAAATAATGTACCACTACTAAAGCAGATCAGAAGTAAAATAAAAGCTCATGAGAGAAGCACGCTGGAAATGGCTGCCAAGGTGTGGAATGCCCAAACGGTAAAGGAACGACAAATTCCTGACCTAAAAACTTACAAAAAATATCTGTGCAAAATAAGGCTAGGAAACCCCCACTAAGCTTCACTGCAAAGGGGCATGTGATATGTCACGGCCCACCAGCGGGACGCCCAATGGAAGGTAACCATGCCAAAAGTAGCCAGATAACACACCACACAGCTACGTACAAGCCTATGATATGTAAATAGGAGTAGGCCAGTCTAGTAATAAGAGTAGAAAAAATAAATACATATATGCCAAGAAAAAAAACAAAAAACTAACATAGGCTATTAACCATACCAACCAATTATCTGCTACTGAAATGCAGGCAATCAAGTACCTTATCAGCAGCCACTGTGTGGTAAGATAACACCAACACTACAACTGGCCAGCATTGAAAACAAGCCTGGACAGTGCTATGGACAGTATAAATACAGCCTCAATAACAAAAAAACTAAAAAATCATTTTTGCTATGTTATTGCATGGTTTGGACTTTGTCCCCCCCCCCATGTTTCTTACATACGCCATAGCCATTGTATTGTCCGTCAGAATTCGAACATGATTTCGTGGCACTCTGATTAAGCTTGCTATCCTCTAAATAAATGGCTCTTAATTCTAGGGCATAAATATGGTCAGAAATTTCAGTTTGTAACCATCTCCCTCCTGTCGCTACATAGTTTCTAGCGAAGCGTCGGTCGTGACTACCGTATTAGGTTCTGCCATTCTAATGGGATTGGGAGAGTCATGAATATGCTCAAACCACCAGGTAATATCCTGTATTCCTTCTTCGGAAATAAACATTTTTCGTTCGAAGTTTCCTTTTGTGCGTGCCAAAGCCAAATTTGTATCTATCTCTAAAGATTTTATGTGGGCTTTACCATATAGAATAGCAGGAGCATACGCTATCATTATACCGATAATGACGGTGACCTGCCTTATCTTTGGCCTAGTTAGCTCGACCAAGTGGGTCGCTGTATCTAGAAACTTTTCGAGTTTCTGTTTCGTAAGCGAAACCGTCATTGTTTTTGTATTAACAATAAACCCCAAACATTTAAGTTCGGTCGTCGGTTTAAACACCAACTTGTCTTGATGAATATAAAAACCCAGCCTTGTCAGTAATTGGCAAAGATCGGTAACTGCATTTTGACAATCTTCAAATGACTGAGCCATAATGAACGAATCATCTATGTAAGGGAACATAGTATGTCCTTTCCTAGCCATAGCCGAGAAAACTGGCTTTAAAAGCTTAGTAAACAGGTGAGGGGCGCAAGCCAAACCATTAGGCATACAGGTAAATTGGAAAAGTTTGTTATTCCAAATAAATCTTAAGAACTTTCTGTGTTCTGTACAAATAGGAACTGTATAATAAGCATCTCGTAAATCGACACTGGCCATCCAGGCCCCTGGTGTGACCAAATCCCTGGCAGTTTCTAATGAGAACATTTTAAAATGTTGGTATTCAACTATTTCATTTAATTTAGTTAGATCTAGGATCATTCTGATCTCACCATTTGGTTTAGGTCGGGAAAATATATTAGAAATAAATTCACCTGGTGAGTGATTAACTTGTTCTATAATACCTTTTGTTTAAAAAAGAGACACCTGATTTTCTAACGCTTCCTTTTCTATTTCATTAAATTTATAAAGGAAAGGAATACGTGTTTGTTTTGGAATTTCTGTAAACGGAATCTGTACTCCTCTATGTCCAAAATGTCCCTATCGTTTGTTATTTTACCCCATTCAGGAAATTGTGTAGAAATGTTGCCTGCATTAAAATTCCTTACATCTGTTTGTGTTTCCTCCATTACCATGTCTGCTGCCACTGGCTCCGGAGTCTGTGTGGCAGTTTCTATTTGTTCCCTGGGCGTGGGAATGGTTGTTTGGGTGTGAACTCCCTTCGGAACGGGCGGTTCCCGTCGTTCCACCCTAAGGACTGTTGGTCCCCTCTTCCTCTTCCCCTTGGTTGGAAGCCGTAGGAGCGGCCGGACCTTCCCGCTCTTGCTCCCCGGCGGTTCCGAAAATCCGTCCGATGTCTGCGAAATCTGGAAGAATTATCCAGTTTGCGCTTCACTTCCATGTTCTTTCCACTCTTCGCCTCTGCCTCAACCTCCTTAAAGAGGTAAGGGAGGTGGCCACCAAACATTTTCATCTTGTCGAGTGGCTTCCCTTTCACTGGTTTCGGTGCCAAGAACAACGTATACTCCTTACCATCGTTGTCTGTAACCTTCTTCGATCTCGCTACTTCCTTACCGGCGTCTGTTGTGACCGCCTTGAAGACGTTTTCGTAACGTCTGTGGCTGAGCAAGTTATTAGCCGCGGTAAGTAACGCAATGTTCTTATCCATAGAGCGGGCTAGCGAGGAGAATTTGTTCTCCGTCTGCATCCTATTAGCGATGGGTGCCACTGACGTCAGCGCCCCTAACACCGCTTTGTGGATGGTGAACAGAACGTTTTCGAATTTACGTCTGTCGTCACTCAGAGTGATTCCTGAGTCCATCTCTTTCACCACCGTGTTGGGAATTCCTTTAATTCCCGAAATCTGCTCTGTCAACTTGGTGATGACTTCTGCCGGCTTAAAGGTGTTGAAATGGCCTTTAATCGTCTCATGCATCATAGTTGTGGTTCGTACCTTTTTAGCCTTCTGTTTGGGGCACTTCTTGCGGACTTTTCCACCAATTTTGGCATATACTCCCGCCCTCTCCGTATCGGAGTCAGACTCGGTGGTAGACAAGTCGGAAGAACAGTCGGATGAAGAATGCTTCTTCTTCTTTTTGCTCTTCTTCTTGTTCTTTTTCACTCTCTTTGCCTTACTGGCCTTAGTGAACTTGTCACCCGACGAGCTGACGGCTCTTTTCCTTTTCTTCTGTTTTGCCTTTGAACAAGGTAACTCGCCGCCGAGTCAGTGTCCTCAAAATCGGACACATCTTCCCAGTCCGAATCCAGGATAGGAAGATGCCGGCCTGCAGCCGGGCACGGGTTCGGCTGGATCTGTTGTAGCTTTAACTCCAACATCTGGCTTATCCGGGTGTCCAGGTGTACCGGATAAGTGGCTCCGTCGTCACTTTTGCGGTCAGACGGAACGTCTGCACCAGGCTGTGGGGACGGCGGTGCCGTCAACCCAGGCGACGAGACATGCCCCTCCGCTGCAGCCGGTGGCGGCTTGTTTTGCTTTGTAGCCATCGGTAGTCTGCAACAAAATAAAAGGTTACTGTAAACTGGTGTGGCAGTAAATCGCAAACCCCTGGAAATTGCACACCCCGGGGTTTGCGATTTACTAGGAAATCACAAACCCCCCCCTGGAAATCGCAAACCCCCCTGTGTTTTGGGACCGATTCGGGCCAAATCTATTCAATGCGACCATATTTAACAGAATTACATACTCAAATCGTGAAATTTCATTAAATTAACCCTAAATTCGAAGCGTTATTAAGGCTACCGCCGCATTGGCAGCGATATTAATCGCCGAACGTAATGTAAACAAATCGCCGCCGCATCGACGTCGCGTTCCATACTGGCGACGGCGGCGATTTGTTTACTTTACGTTCGTCGATTCGAAAATATAACTAGTAATATCGCCGCCAATGCGGCGGTAGCCTTAATAACGCTTCGAATTTAGGGTTAAATTGGTAACCAAATAAGTGAAATTTGACCAATTTAACCCTAAATTCGAAGCGTTATTAAGGCTACCGCCGTAACGGCGGAGATATTAGCAGTTATATTTTCGAATCAACGAACGTAAAGTAAACAAATCGCCGCCGCCGCCGAATTCTCGATGTCGGCATAACGTCACAACCCCGGAAACGAGCCCACGAAGGGTAAAATACGCCGTGATGTGTGCTGCAGCAATGCTATGTCTATGGGGAGCATTTATTTTTGTAAAATGAATTTAAAAACTTTCATCGAATCGATTAAAAATATCTCAATGCGCGATTGAAGAGGAAGATCTGAGGTATTTAATTTAACCTAAGAGCAATTTTATCTGAAAGTATTAAAAACAGAGATAATAGTGAAAGTTGGGATATTCTGAGTGTCAGTGCCAGTGTTAGCCTTACCAGATCATGGCCTCAAAAACTATTTTCGCCAAATAAATTCAAGAACTTCCAATTGGCTGATAAAAAAAAAGCTGAACATGAAATTATAGAGAAAGATCTGAACTATTTAATAGAAACAAGAGAAATTTGCTTTCAAAGCACCAAAAAGCAGAAATCATTGTGATAGATAGGGTAGTTCTAATGTTGTTTCTATGGGAGTAGCATTTGTTTTACCCTTCGCGCGCCGTGAACCCCAAAAGTGCCCGGATGTCCGACATCGAGAATGGGGGGTTTGCGATCTCCAGGGGGGATATGCGATTTCCTAGGAAATCGCAAACCCCCCATGCCCATATATGGCATGGGGGTTTGCGATTTCCTAGGAAATCACAAGTGGGGGTTTGCGATTTACAGGGTTTGCGATTTCCTGCTACACCGGTATCATCTCAACGTGGTGACACCAGGTTAACCCCGGGTTCAGGATCTATGTGGTATTGAGTAACGTATTTACACCGTTCTCAGTCCAGGCGTGATAAGCTAAGTGTATTGTCGTAGGTTTATGGTATCGAAACCAACCATACGAGGGGTAGGCCTCTGGGACCTCCCACGCTCTCTGTTCCGTACACTTCTCCCTCCCGCGGCATTCTGTGGCAGCAAGTTGGAGAAAATGCTATGAAACTCGGAGGTACGCCTCAAAAACCATTGGGGAGTCTATAAAAGAAACCCAGGATCATCCCCAACAACACCCTCTATTAGGGTCCGAGGGAATCTCCACAGGAGATGTGACCGTGCCAACATCTCTACCCTTGTCTAAACAGGTGTCGACAGAACAAAGGTTTCGGTTTGTAACACAAAGCAATGCATTGTTCTATCCGTATTTATAAAAACACTAATCCTGTCCTAAATGGACCTCCGAAAGTTCTGAACTTTCATATCTAGATGCTATCATGCATCATAAACAAGCTAAACCAAAGTTTTAATTACTACTTACAGTTAATTAGCTTGTTGTAGACAAAATTTTGCCAGAGCAACTCAACAAACGTCCTCCCATCGTGAGTTGTTTATGCTAATTGCTGGACCCGGATGTGCTTCCTTCTCCCTAGCCTGCGGATAGCCTGAGGCTTTATACCGAGGTAAAATATGAATATAACATTATGAAATAAGACATTTAAATTAACTTTTTTAAACATTTTTTATTTTTTAGTAACAAATTTATTCTATATTTTCATATTACTTAATAATGCTTATCTCGGCAAGCCAGACAGAAAACATCAGGACTGGTTCGACCCCAACAATCAGGAGCTACAGAATCTTATGAGCAGAAGAGACCAAGCCCACCAGAGAGTGTTGCAGACCAGGAACACTAGATCCACCACTGCAGCATACAAAGATGCCTGCAGATTGCTACAAAAATGCACCCGTGCATTGAAGTCAGACTGGTGGGAAATGAAGGCAGAGGAGCTGCAGAGAGCTGCAGACAGAAACAACATGAAGGGCTTCTACAGCGGACTGAAGGAAGTGTGGGGACCCGTGAAGAAGGGAGCTGTTCACCTGAAATCAACAGATGGAACGGAGACCTTTTCCGACAGCAAGAGAGTTGTGGCAAGATGGAGCGAACACTTCCAGAAGCTACTCAACGTCCCTGGCGACATAGATCACGAAGCTCTGAACAACATCCAGCAGCGCATTACCAAAACATGCCTCGATGAGATTCCAACCATGGATGAGATGGCTAGAGCAATCGCCAGCCTGAAAGATGGCAAAGCACCTGGGGGTGATGGAATTCCTGCCGAGGTATGGAAGCATGGAGGAGACAATCTGCTCAACAGACTGCACCAACTAATCACCAATGCCTGGGAGGAGGGTTCTGTACCCCAAGCATGGAAGGATGCCAGCATTGTAACCATCTACAAGAAAGGTGATCGAACAGACTGTGGGAACTATAGAGGAATCTCTCTTCTTTCCATAGCAGGGAAGATCTTCGCCAGGATCCTACTCAACAGACTATCTATTCACATAACACCTGGTGTAGTTCCGGAGTCACAGTGTGGCTTCAGAGGTAACCGGAGCACTGTGGATATGATATTTTGTCTCCGACAGCTACAAGAAAAGTGCATTGAGCAGGACCGACCACTGTACATGGTATTTGTCGATTTCACTAAGGCATTTGATACAGTCGGGAGGACCGGGCTATGGCAGCTACTGAGGAAGTACGGATGCCCAGAGAAGTTCACAACTATGATCGAGGCTCTACATACAGGAATGATGGCGAACGTTAGTGCTGGAGGGGAAGTCTCGGAATCGTTCGGGGTTACCAATGGGGTCAAGCAAGGTTGTGTACTGGCCCCCACGCTCTTCTCCATCTTCCTATCAGCAATGCTAGACGAGGCTTTCCGAGACATGGGGGATGGCATCTATATACAGTCCAGACAGAGCGCTGACCTATTCAATGTCGCACACTTCAGAGCGAAGACCAAGACTACTCAGATACTGGTGAGAGAGCTACTATTCGCAGATGACAGTGCACTGGTTGCCCACTCTGCTGAAGAGACCCAGAAAATAGTGGACGCTTTCTCCGATGCATCAAAGAAGTTTGGCCTGAAAATTAACATCAAGAAGACGGAGGTGCTGTACCAACCCAACTCTACAAGAACCCGAGAGGAGGAGATCATGGTTGACGGAAACAAGCTGAACTCTGTTCCGGAATTCACCTATCTCGGAAGCACTATATCAAGTGATGGACGCATTGATGCTGAGATACAGAGGAGGATCGCCAAGGCTAGCGCATCTTTCGGCCGACTACGCCAGAGACTCTGGAACAACCACCATGTGTCCATTCGGATCATTGCATTTAATTTCGATGCGCGAAAAGGAAGAAGGCAAGGCGGAGGTGGGAAAAAAGGAGGCGTTTATTGGGACGCCTCTGGCAACAGAGGGTACAAGGCAACAGTGAGGATGAACAGAGGAGCACATTAGGGAAAAACAAGTAAGGCTCATGAGGAGCACAGAACAAGAATAAGTATATCAAGGGCTCATTAGGAGCAAATGTCAGAGAGGTGAATGAGTTCATGTGAGGGGGGGGCGCCGAGGAGCCCTCCACCAGCGAGGAGGAAAGATGATAAGTAAAGAAAGTTGGGTGGTTGGGTGGAGGAAAAAGGGACAGCGCGGAGGAGGGCTGGAGGGCGAGTGACTGAGGAGGCCGGCGGGCCGCCTTATAAGGGAGGGCAAGAGGGCGGTGGCAGGTGAGGTGCGAAAGCAGCGGGCCGGGGGAGGGGGAGGAAGGAGGGTGAGAGGGGGACGTCGCGCGACGACCCGGCAGGCGGGGGAGGGTCTCTTCCTCTCCACGCATCAAACGCAATGCTTGCATTACGACCAATTGTGAGGTCAAACGTATAGGTACTCTTGTGGAAGTTCGATTCTATATTAAACTCTTCAAAAATATTCCGCTAAGCAAAAAACATTAGTTGAATGTCGGGAGATTTTAAGTAATGTCTGACGTGAAGATCTTTTTCATTTATGTCAAAGTGATCTGCAAGATTCTTCCTTTTTTTCCCTATTGTTTGCTGAGTGAGACATGATTTGCTTTCTACTGCTTATCAAGTGGAGAAGATACCTGGGGAGGTAACAGAAATGCCTAGGGTATTGAATGAACTAAATTATTTTCACAAGGGCGACTGCTCGTTGGGAGGTCAGCTAAAATAATCATAGGGATTTCACAATGTTTTTTAAAGATGTTATGTTAATTTTACAAGAGGGTGATGACAAATCTCAGCTATGAGTGAACTAATATATAAAAAATTTTGATATGATCTTCAATATTTATTTTGACAAATGATCAGTATTTGTTAGGATAACATGAGTTAACGCAGTTAGTCTTAATAATCTGATTATTATATTTTATCATATACTTATTGACATTATCAAGAGATTTACTATCAGGATAGTTGTCTATAAATGATCATTATGTATGATATTCACATATTTAGCTTGAGGAAGTGAGACCGATTTTCAGCAGGCTGCACAGTGAAATGAGAGTAACTGATGGCAGTAAGACAACACTCCTGAACTATTGGGGAATGACTTTCTGATCACTAAAAATGGCATGAACTAATTACTCTAACTCCATTACAGGACAGATAGATGCATTTACGTTCATTTGTTATTTTGGAATAGGCAGAGTTGAAGAGGTAAATATATTTATTTTATATGTATTTCAGTAACTTGAGGTAGCAACACTGATAAGTCAGCACGGTTGAAAAGTGGATTTTTTTATATATATAATTGTTTATATTTGTTGATTTCACTTGCATGAGCAAAAACTGGCTGGACCAGCAAGGCTAAAAGTGGGTTGATGGATATATGCTCTTGTATATATTCATTCGACTTGAGGTAACGAGACTGATAAATCAGCAAGGCTGAAAAGTAAAATAATATTTTATTTTTTTTTTGAGATCATAAGCCACTTTTTGCAATATATCATACTATTACTATTAATTTAATTAAATAATATTACTAAAGCTAGAGAGGCTTTACAAACCTATATAACACTGCAAAAATGTTTTGCTATTGATGATATAAAATGATACAAGTTAGATGACTAGTCACTAAATTCTTTGAGGTTTGACAAGAATTCCTTGAACAATAATTTCATTTGATATTGCTGAACATAACATGCTGAATGTTATCAATATTGCATGGAGATGTACTCATATGAATTCATGAGGTACATTAACATTATTGTCATGAGATGTCTTTCATATTGAATATAGCCTAGACATATGGTTGTCCAAAATGGTTATTCAATTGAAAAATCATGTACATATGGAATGTTGAATGTTGCATGAAAAGATTCATTTGAAAATTCATTGCATAATTGTTGAATATTATCATAGTCATGAATGTTGTTCATAGGTAATTCATGAGGTTCCTATTGACATTAACCTATGTAAAGTTATTACTTGTAAACTACAATATGAACTATAGGTAAATGAGTTTCTGGTCCAGATGTTCCAGGCAGAAATCTTCAGTGAAGGGAAGTAACTGCATGACTACACAGTGAAAGGAAGTAACTGATGGTAGTGATGATGATTTTCTGACCCCAGGTTCAGGACAGATAGCTGCATTTAAGTTCAATTGTGAGGTTGAACGTATGAGTACTTTTGGGTAGGATATTAAACTATAACCACGAACATGAAAGTTTCCTTTGAAGTTAATTGACATACAAGATGATCTGAATATTAACATTTGTTCATAAACTTATTCATTTGAAAAAGAAATAAAATAATGTTGGATGTTATCATAATTGTCATCAGAAGTCATAGACATAGGGTTGTCATGAGTTGTTGCACTTGCATAACATGAATAATTTTGTTGAATATTGTCAATATAGCATGGAGATGTGTTCATATGCAATTCATAAGGTACATTATTAACATTATTGTCATGAGATGTCTTTCAGATTGAAAATATCCTAGACATAGGGTTGTTCAAAATGGTTATTCAATGGAAAAATCATGTACATATGGAATGTTGAATGTTGCATGAATAGTTCATTTGAAAATTCATTGCATAATTTATGAATATTATCATTTATTTCATGATTGATTTGTTTCAATTGACATTGACATATGATTGAACATTGCATTTATTAGCAGACATTAACTAATGCTATCATTGACATTATTCATGTTACAAGAACATATTAATGATCTTGGTACTAGAGGTGCATATCATTGACATTATTCATGTTGTGGAAACATATTAATGATCTGTTGTACTGAAGAGTTATTTCATTGATATTATTCATGTTGTGGAAACATATTAATGATCTTTGTACTGGAGATGTATATTATTGACATTATCCATGTAAGAGAACATATTAATGATCATTATATTGCAAAAGCATCTAGTTATATAATCTATAGGGTTATAGATCTAAAATTTAAAATATGTGGAGAATTTTATTATTCTAAAATAATTTTATTGAATAGAAACGTAATAATTGATATGTTACATCGATAATTTCTATGTAAGAGGTCATCGGTTGCCTTCTACAATGACTACATCATAGGATCAAGAATTGAGATCACATCAGCAAACACAATGGGCAATGCTGAGTTCACGAGGAACTGTAGCATATGCTGATGGTCACTCTGTTGGACTAATAAGGTTCACGAGGAACTTTACCATATGTGACTGAGTCAATGATTTCATAGCAGCAGTGTGATGGACAATGCTAAGTTCACGAGGAACTAAAGCATATGCTGACGGGTGCTTGGATCGATGACGTCTAGAAGTATTCAGCTTTAACATGACATTAAATGGACTTTGCGATATCAGCAATATCAACACAAGGCTCAGTTCATGGAGAACTGCAGCATATGCTGATGGTCACTATGTTGGCTTGATAAGGTTCATGAGGAACTTTACCATATGTGACTCAGTCAATGATTTCACTGCAGCAAGGCGATGGACAATGCTGAGTTCAAGGAGAACTACCACATATGCTGATGGTCATTGGATTGTGTTAGCGATATCAAGAGCGGAGACTGGCGTAGTTCACGGAGAACTAGCACAGAGACATTTATTCAATACAAATTCGCCATTTCGTCGGAGAAACGATTTAAAATAAAAAATCTACGTCAACATGGAGAGAACATTCAAATGTTAGTACAGTATAGTTGAAACTTGAGCAAAAGCATGTAAATCTATTATTTAATAACATAGATGTAAGCATTATGATTTTGAAGTTTGAATTGAACCACTGTCATTGCTTTGTTTACATTACACCGCTGACTTAACACTGTCGTATATGAATTTCTATTGCAGTGATTATATTTGTTAATACTGATATTTGATGCTTTATCTTTGTACAGGAGGTACAAAAAGACATGTTGATTCATCTTTTGCCTTTATTTCGACACAAAACGACTTAAAATTGGTGAAATCAAAGATTTTGATCCAGATTTGCAAGAAAATAGTTTCTAAAACTAGGTCATCGATTCAAACCGCTTAAGCCTTGTTTTCTCATTGGATTGAGTTCCGTAATATTAATCCTATGAAGTCCTGTCGAGCAACCACGCGTATACCATCGACGTCTTCAGGTTTCTTCTATTTGACAGTCGGTAAAACAAAAACCTTGAAAAAGCGGGTCAATGTTGGAATATTTGACAGCAGATACTAAATCCGATTAAGCACTAATGTAAGATCGATGCTTTGAGACTGAAATATACCTTTAGTGCATCGCAAAAACAACCTCTAAATCGTCACAAAGTCGAAAAATGGTCGGATTAAGCTCAAAATGATGGCAAATGAATCAGATGCTTCTTAAGACATCATATTAGATATTAGAATGATGATATATTATTTGAAACATATTGGAAATTGACTTTATA
The DNA here is from genome assembly GCA_030323885.1 of Branchipolynoe longqiensis. Lineage (NCBI taxonomy): Eukaryota > Metazoa > Annelida > Polychaeta > Phyllodocida > Polynoidae > Branchipolynoe > Branchipolynoe longqiensis. The sequence continues at coordinate 7,291,474 of CM059195.1, read as the reverse complement.
AAAATTATTTTTTTATTTCGAAGTCAGATATACCTTATCCACTAACGCGACTAGTACGACTTAAATTTATTATTGATAGTTGATAGAATGAGATTTAATGGTGATAGGACTACAACATAGTACTGTTGCAACTTGTCAATAAAATGGTAAATAGTAGGTAAAACCAAAGGCATATAAGGATATGTGGAGTTGGTGAGCTATTACTAATTGAGGATAGAAATTGTGTATTAATTTAGTCTAGAGAGAGAAAGGGTCACTTCTTGACCTGAGAGAGGGTCACTTCTTGACCACGCCTTGGTAACAAGGATATTGAACCCTCATTGGTGGATAGAGGAATGCTTGTTAGGGATTGGAAGACTGGATCATGTGATCACCACCATCTTGGATTCTAAAAGCTATATATATAATATACTAAGCAAGCTCCTTCTGGTTCCTTCTGCACACTCTATGTCTTGCCTTCCTTTTCTATACTTGCCTGTAGTGATTTCCTATTTAACCTGCCTACACAACCACAGCTGCCGGCCGTCACACTTTACAAAGGTATTTGATAGCCCATGTCCCCATGATACATGCTTTGGAGTTAGTTCATGACCAGTGCCCAACCTCCTGGGGTAATCCAGGCCAGCACTGACACTCCAGTAGTCACCTTTCTTTCCTTCTTTGGTTCATTGGTTCAAGTAGAGAGACTGGATGCAATGGCAAAATCAGTAAGAGCGCTGGCTTCCCATGCGGAAGTTCAGGAGGATGAAATCTGGCCGAGTCAATCAATGACTTACAAAATTGATACTTGATGGTACCTAGCCTGATGCTCGGCATTAATAGGAATGGACAAAGACTAATTAGCCCAGTTTCAGGATAATGTGATTGAAGGGGATATCGGGTCATAGTGTCAGAGGCCTGGTCTCCTAGTGGGACAGCACTATAAGATCGAGCTCGGGAGGGCACTCCACCCCCCACGGAAGAAAATGAGCCCCGTAGCAGATGGTGTACCTACCACGGTGTGGACCCGCCTGTCCACACATAACAGGGAAACTCTGCTCCCCCTCCTAAACTCGAGCACACAAGCAATTATACCGCAATCGTGGAAGGATGCGGTCATCGTACCCATCCCAAAGAAAGACCCGGGCGAGTTCAGGCCGATCTTGCTGCTACAATCCCTCGGGAAAGTGGTAGAGAGAATTGTACTGAGCCGGCTCAAGACCTTCTCCAGCGACCCGGCCAATGGCTTCCCCGAAGAACTGGTCGGGTTCCGAGACAGATGTGGCACGCAGCACGCCGTCCTCACCCTCATCGAGGAGATAGTACGCGCCAAGGGACGACGCTCTGGCGCGGCTGTTATCTTCCTCGACCTGGAGAAGGCCTTCGAGCTGGTCGACCACAACGTAGTCCTTGCCTCCATGGTTAAGCTGGGAGTCACCGGGAAGCCTCTGGCGTTTGTAAAGAACTACCTAAGTGACAGGCGAGCCAGTGTCCGCTTCCAGGGCAGCACCTCTCCCCTCAACCACCTAAAAAACGGGGTCCCACAGGGGGCTGTCCTCAGCCCCTTCCTCTATAATACTGTAGTCGCTGCCCTCATAAGCCGACTGAAAACAGGCATTACTGAACGCCGCCTCAAACACGTCAAGATCCTGTGCTCTGCAGACAACATCGCTGTCGTCTGCTCACGCACCAGGGACATGCCCCTCCTCGCGGCGGATGTCCTGCTCCTACTTAGCAGCTCCTGCCGCGAGCTGGGGCTCAAAATATCCGCAAACAAAACAAAAGCTATGATGATGTTTGCCGATCAGCCTCCCCACCCACACCGTGCCGCAGACTTGGACATCGAGTGGGTGGACACCTTCGACTACCTCGGAGTCAGGCTCGATCCCAAACTCACCATGAGTCCACTTGTGAAGCATCTGGCTTCCAGAATGAACAAGAGACTTCTTCTAATGACTAGAATCTCTGGGCTCAACTGGGGAGCACCAGCTGAAGTGCTCAGCCTCTTCTACAAACAGGCCGGGCGGGCCCTCTACGACTATGCAGCCAACACTGTTTCCTGGATTGGTCACTGCAGAAAGAAACGTAACGCACGCCTCCCTCACAGTAGCACCCTGACCAAAGACCTCCTCACCCTGGAAAGAGTCCAATACCAGACAGCGCGACTCATCACCCGAGCTCGCAGGACAACCAGGGTTGAGATCCTCCTCCTTGAGGCCAACCTCCCACCACTCCACCTACGCGGACAACAGCTGCTGGCAAACCACCTCTGCCAAGCCCTGTCCACAGGCCACTCCACCTTCTACCGCAGCGCAGCCTCCTGCCTACAAAACGGTCCAGGACGGCTCCTTGGCCTCTCCTGGGGTGCGAAAACGGCCATCCGCACCCTGAAAGAAACCCACGGGCTGGCACTCACTGATGTCCCTGACCTCCGGGCGAGACCCCCCTGCTACTCCGTGCCCGTTGAGGTCAGGCTCACTAGCCTCTGCTCAGCCCGAACCAACTACCCGACTATAGTCCTCAAAACCCTGGCACAGGAAACCATTGCCCGGGCCAAAGAGGACTTTCCTCTAGCCACCACGGTTTACACCGATGGCTCTCTCAACCCTTGACACAGGCCGAGCCGGGGCTGGCTACTTCCTACCAGACGGGCAGGCTAGACGCCTTATCAGGGTCACGGACTACTCCTCCACCCTCGATACAGAGCTCGCCGCCATCCACCATGCACTGACCCACCTGCGGCACTGCAGCTGCATAGTGGTCACTGACTCACTCAACAGTCCGCAAGATCAAGGACCACAGAGCTAACCACTCTCTGGCCACCTTGATCCAGAACACCATCGTCACCAGGCATGAAGCTCAACTCGACACAGTGCTGGCCTGGGTCCCCTCCCACATAGGACTTTCCGGTAATGACCAGGCTGACTCAGCTGCTCTGGATGGCTCTCGCCGTCCAGAGATCGACCTCGTCATAGACCTCTCCTCCTTGTCCAAGCTCAAAGCCACCCACGCTAGAGCCTCCAAAGCCCTGTGGGAGACTTCCCTCCACGACACCACCGCCAGGAACCTATACTCCATCAGTTGGGCCTGGCACAAAAATGTCAGGGCGCGCCTACCAGTCCCAAGAAACCTCTCTGCATCCGTGCAAGAGGCGGTCACGCGCTTCAGGACTGGATACAGGCGGTTCATCGATACCCCTGCATTGCAACAATGTCCATGCGGTGACAAACTCTTTAATGTCGCCCACGTCTTGGCGTCATGTGTGGCCTTTGATAGGACCGCCATCCGAGACTTCCTCGGCCCACCACACAACTTGTCTGACACCCGAGCTGCGCTCGCCATCCTTGAGAGGCTCTCCGAGTCCTCATGGGAGCCACTCGGTAGATTCTATAGACAAAATTATCACACCTTCGAGATCGTCGGCGGCCCTGAACCCAGCAGCAGCGACAGTGAGTAGCAACCACTGTCAGGGAGCCCCGTGAGGTCCCGGTCGGGGAGCCCCGTGAGGTCCCCCAGTCAGGGAGCCCCGTGAGGTCCCGGTCGGGGAGCCCCGTGAGGTCCCCCAGCAGGGAGCCCCGTGAGGCCCCACCCAGGAGCCCCGTAAGGTCCCACCCGGGAGCCACGTGAGGTCCCACCGGGGAGCCCCATGAGGTCCCACCGGATGCAGCCCCTACACCGGGAGCCCCATGCGGTCCTGGACACACCGGATGTGACAGCCTCGACCCCCGCACCCACAACGTCGGTTCCCGCTTCGATCACCGATGGAGTGGGTGCCGGGACCGCGGATACAGCCACACCCACCCACCTCACCCCGGTCCAAGAGCCACTGGCACTGGACCACCCACCCTGCGACGGGGGCCCAGAAGACCAACGCGCCACCCATGGTCCTGCTGCCAATGACACCGGATCCCGCTTTGATCTCCGGTCGAGGTACAGGACCGTGGGCCCAAGAACGTATTGCCACATACCGGGCCACCGCCGCACCACAGCACAAGACACCACGAAGAGCACCACGCCACCCACCCCTCAAGCTGGACGAAGTAAGAATGAAACTCCCCCCCCCCCAAAAACACGCCAAAAACGGGCCGTTTTAACGGCGCCGTTTATTAATGCTGCAGTCCTGCAGCCAGTGACCGCTAGGTCACAACCCCCCCCCCCCAATAGTAGTAGTAGCAGCCAAAAACACTTGCTATCCGGACCGCACTCTGTCCACACCTCTCTCTATCACCTCTCCGCCGGCCATGCTCCTCCTCGATATGTCTGAAAAGAGTTCCAAGAGGGGGAGCCCGCCGGCATTTCACTTTCTACTCTTACTCTGTCCGTGTCTATGGCTCGCTGGACGGTCACCATGGAGCAAATAGACACGGTCCTTTGACTCAACTCTCCTCACTTCTCTTTCCTAGATTCTGCCCATTTCGATTTCTCCCAGGCACACTTCTTCCCCTGACCAGGGTAGTTGTGTTCTTGGGTGGGCCCCTTCACCTTTACGATTTCTGTCTTGTTCTTGTTGCTGGAACGACCGCTGCTCCCACCTTTGTCCGCCTTCCTCAAACCCCTGCTGCTGACTGGATTCAAGTGCTACACTACACTACACTACACTACACCTACAGCTCAACTACACGCCGGACCGAAGAGTTTCACTGCCGCCCCAACGCCTCGCTGTTACAACGTTGTGAAGATGTCCCCAACTTCTACAACACTCCCTACTGAAGTTGAGTCTTCAACCACAGATTGGGCCGATTTATCGGAGCCTCTCTACCCAATGTTGCAGTTCTGCAACCGGTAACCGTCGTAAGGTTACAAACACCCCCAATCGTCGTAAATAGTTGTCATGAGTATGCACTGTTACAAGTTTCTACCCATCCTGATATGACTGACCTTAGCTGTGGCTAGGACAAAACCCCAACCAACAAAAGAAACTAATTTAGTAGCAAGAACCAACCTCATCAAATTCGATTGTGAAAAATGATTTCTGTTTAAAATAAGAATCAAAACGAGGTTCCTTCTATTTGGTTATACGTGACTAGTATTGGCTCAACCAGTAAACAATCTTGACTGCTAATTTTTGTGACAATGTCAACCATCTGCTATGAGTAAAGATTATATGCTAAATTACTTCATTTGCAATACTGTTTAGTTGGGGTGTTTTTTTTTAGGCGAAGGTAACTCTTTCCAAAATAAGATTACCCACAACTCTGTAGGAGCACCCATGCAGCTCGACCACGTGCTCGCTGTCAGCCTTGGTGTGCAGCGCGTCGACGTTCTGCGTGACGAGGCCGCCTACTTTGCCGCTCTTCTGCCACGCACGCAGTGCATGGTGGGAGGCGTTGGGCAGGCAGGCGGAGAACTGCGGCCATCCGACGAAGTTCCTTGCCCAGTAGCGGCGGCGAGCCGAGGCGCTGTTGATGAACTCCTGGTACTGCATGGGACGCCGTGTAGTGCGAGCATAAAGGCCGACACCCTCTGACCTGGTCGGGGAGAACTATTTTTTAATCAAGAATTCGTGTATATTAAAATACTTTAAAACTCGAATTGAGACCTTTCTCCGGTCACCATCTTGTATTTTTACATTCTCTTCCATTTCAACAACTTTGTGCCAATATAGATCAACATTGCACACTGGAGCCACCCCAATCATAGTTAATTCATACTGAAGTAGTTTTTACTCGAATTTAAGTATGATTGTCATTTAGCTGATCATTGTTATTTTTATTCACTATTGGCGCTATGCTCCGCGCACTACATCACCTGGTTTTCCAGATAAAGCCTACCTGTAGTCGGGAATCCCACTTTCTGTCGACAGTCCGGCGCCCGTTAGAACTAGCAGGCACTTGACCCCATCGACGAATTGCTGGAGTTTGCTGACGTCAGAAGAGGCGGAATCTCTATGTGGTGGCACAAATTTCATATCGCATGGAGTGGAGGAAGATGCATGCGTGTCTGCCTGAACGCCGTCAATGTTTGTGGCAGAGCTATGTCTTTGCTGAGTTTGATAAACGGTACGCATATTGTGAAATATGCGCCGACAGAATAATTGACTCTGCATGAGTGACACCGACGTGGTCATGACTAAATCTGGCTGGTTTTCTTTTATTTCAATTGGGGCTCTACCTTAATTTTTCTTTGCTGGTCTTGGCTGACATGCATCAAATTTGACCCTTCTGTCTGTTCCAATAATTTATTGAATTTATTGTAGTCATTCCCTGATATTCTTAATTGTATATCCGAGATGACCAAATCTGAAAAAGAAAATTAGATATGTATCATAATACATGCTTATGCAGATTGTATTTACCTTAGATCCAATTGTTAATTATTACATTACACCCAAACTTTGCATGATGACAAATGATAACGTCACCAACTTCAAATGACCTATTATCAAAAAAATATATAAATCTGACTTTGCTTAACACATTTTAAAAGTTCTAAATTTATTCAATCATGTAGGTAAAAGGTTGAATCGAAAGCATCAAGGGCTGCCATCTTGGTTTTTCGCATTCTCGTCCACTGTTAGGTCCCTCAACTGTACACCAATAAAGATAAATACTGCACACTTGCACCAGCGATACTACATGTTTATAGTACTGTTGTTTCAGTTTTTTCTCGGACGTAGACATCTGAGATTAACTACCTTCTTTGGAGGACACCTGCTGCTACCACATAGAATACTCTTTCCGATAAGCAGCAAGGGGTCTTTTATATGCACTTTCCCACACACAGGACAGCACATACCACAACCTTTGATGAACCAGTGGTGGACCACTGATTGGAATGGAAAATATCCCAAACTGCAAATGTGTCCACTGAGTAGGATCGATCGGAAGATCCAAACCATCACAGGTGGACACTCTACTTCTTCAACTACGTCCCGTTCGATAAATTCTTATTTTAAGAGGCAAAATATATTCTTCACATATATCTTAATATTTACCCGGTACTTTTGATTTGAAAAACATAATAAAACATGTAGTTTAATGGACTTTAAAAAGCGAAATCGACAGCATTTTATGCCTATGGTCGCCATCATGTCTCTTTTCATTCTCTCCCATTTCACCAACTCTGTGCGGATATAAGTAGCCACTTGATGCTGGAACCATGGATTCTACTTCCCGTTCCATACTAAAGCTATTTTCGCCCGTATTTAGACTATGTTGACATTCACCCCTACTGTAAGTACGGGCCACGGGGTGA
>CM059195.1:7257128-7283801 GCA_030323885.1 Branchipolynoe longqiensis | reverse complement strand
GGTAGCGGGTAAATATATAAATATATATAGTATAGTTATACGAGTCTTACCTGGGTATAGATGATGGATAACTGTTGTTTTCCCGAGGTATAAGCCTCGGGTAGACGTGGGCTAGGGAGAAGGAAGCACATCCGGTCCAGCAATCTTTACCTACTTATTCAGGATAAAAATGATCTTTAATACAATGGATACTATGATTTTCCCGTAATGGTACACCAACGGAATAGACGTGGTAGGGTGTGGTGGGCGGGCCCTAGCCCACGTCTACCCGAGGCTTATACCTCGGGAAAACAACAGTTATCCATCATCTATACCCAGGTAAGACTCGTATAACTATACTATTTTACCTCGGTATACAGCCTCAGGCTAGCCTCAGGCTAGGGAGACTTTTACATAATTCATTTTTATCCTTAATCTCATTCATTTTTATTATAACATGTTTATGTGTCATTGTATTAGTAATTGTATCATTCAAAGTTTTTGTTCTCACCTATTCTTGTTAGTTGGTGAGCAGGCGCTTTGCAATGCCGGTAGGCTTTTCTAGTCGTTTGTTGTAATGTTTTGCAAACGACTTAGCCGTCTTCCAGCCTGCGTGCGCTAGTATTCTTTTTACAGAAATACCGAGCAACCGTGCCTTGGAAACCATGGCACCTCTGGTTGAGTGGGAAGAGTATTTGCCCGTATCCACTCCAGCCAATTTCAACACTGTGATTGTCCATCTGGCAAGGGTGTCTCTTGAAATTGCGTTATGTGGCTTTATGAAGCTCACTAATAGTTGTTGTGATGCACGTAAGTCCTTTGTCTTGGATATATAAGCCCGTATGGCTGACACAACACATAATTTACGATCATTTGGAAAGTAGTCTAAGTGAACCGTAGATAAAGGGTCATCCAGCGTGTTTGATTTGAGCAATTGTGCTAAATCAAACGTAGCTTGTTTCTTGTCTATTTCTAATCCCGTTAAGGATAAAGCAATAATCGTCTGTCCTCTGTGTCCCGTTACTAATAGTAACAAGACCGCGACCTTAAAACCTAATTGCTTTATATCTAACCAAGATCACTGTCATTGTCTCTGTATATTGCCCTGTATGTTTCCCGAGGCGCATCAATAAATGCCTCTTTTCCCACTTCGGCCTCCTGTCTTCCTTTTCGCGCATCGGTCGTAATGCGAAGCATTACGTTTGATGCGTGGAGAGGAAGAGACCCTCCCCCCCCTCCACGAGTGGGTGATCTGGAGCTGGAATGAACCGGACGCCGCCAGCAACCAGAGCTCCCGGGCGCAGGTCCCGAGTGTGGGGTCTCGGGCGCGTCCCGACTCGAGGGCGGTGGCGGGCGGCCTTATAAGGGAGCGGGGTGAGCAGTGGCAGGGGAGGCGTGAATGCGCAGGCGGGGGGAGAGCGAGGTGAGCAGCGAGCGTCGCGCGAGGCGCGAATGCTGCGCGACAACCCCTGGCGTGGAGGGGGGGGAGGGTCTCTTCCTCTCCACGCATCAAACGTAATGCTTCGCATTACGACCGATGCGCGAAAAGGAAGACAGGAGGCCGAAGTGGGAAAAGAGGCGTTTATTGATGCGCCTCGGGAAACATACAGGGCAATATACAGAGACAATGACAGTGATAAATGCAAACAAGAATAAGTACAAAGGCAAGCTAAGAAGAGTTACTATGTGAGTCCAGAGGGCGGCCCAGGGGGAGGCCCGAGGAGGGAGTCCGGAGAGTTTATGTGAGGGGGGCGCCGAGGAGCCCTCCACCAGAACGGAGGAGAGGGCTCGAGGCGCGCCTGAGGGGGCGAGGCGGGGCACGTAGGAGTGCACCGCGGAGGAGGTCCAGGTCCCCTGGGCCATGATGTCAGGAAGGGGCACCCCGGCGCGCTGGCAGGCCTGGGCGGCCCCACGACGGAGGCTATGGAGGGTGAAGTCCTCGGGCGCCGGGATGCCTTGGGCCTTGAGCGCGCCCCTCAGGAGTCCGGTGAGGGAGCGCGGGTCGAGGGGTCGGCCGGAGGGCATGAGGAAAGCCGGTGCATCGGGGGGCGCCGGGTGCTGGGCGAGGGCTTGCTGCCAAGCCGAGACAGGGCAGAGAGTCGAGCCGGGGATGGCAGGGATGAAGAGGGCGACCGCGCCCGAGGGTCCGGTGATGGTCTTGGAGCTGCGTATGATGAGCCGGAGGCCTCCGGGCGCGGGGTGGATGTCGGCGCGGGTGAGGGTGTGGGGGCCCCCCCACCCCTCGGGGCTCGGGGCCAGGAGGTTTGACTGGCGGAGCATCCCGAAGTACCCGAGGAGATTTTTTTGTTTGTTTGTTGTTTTTTTACGTCCTAGCAACATCTAAGGTCATATCAGGACGGGTACCCGAGGAGAAGGGCGGCCCGAGGGACAAGAGAGGCGGGGCCCGCTCGGGCGAGGTGGGCAATGGCGAGCGTCAGCTGGTGGGGCGTCAGGGGAGGGGGCCTGGCGGGGGCCTGGCGCGGGACGTGGGCGGAGGAGCGCTCGGCCCCCGGCAGACGTCCCTGGCGAGGCGAGGGTCGAAGCCCGAGGTGAGGCCCCCCGCCCCCTCCACCCAGGACCGCGCCCCCGAGACGGCGTTCTTGACTGAGGCCGGGGCGAGGGCGCGGGCGAAGAGGGAGGCGGTGAAGGCAGCGACGTCGAAGGCCGAGGGCGCGAGGGGATCCACGCCTCGGGCAACTGTGTAGGTCACATAATCCTCGGCCTGGCGGCGGCGGTTCCTCCAGGTCGCCGGGGCGAGGGCTGCGAGGTGGAGGCGTGAAAGATCTCGGAGGAGGGGTATCCTAGAGACCGGGGCAGAAGGGAAAGGAGTCATGAGATGCGTGGGCGGGGAGGAGCCCGAGGCGGGCCACCTCGCTCCGGGCCGTGACCGCCCAGGGGCCGGCGAGGTGGGCGCGGCTGAGGGCATCGGCGAGGAGGAGGTCCGCCCCGGGCTTGTGGGTGATCTAGAGCTGGAATGAACCGGAGGCCGCCAGCAACCAGAGCTCCCGGGCGCAGGTCCCGAGGGTGGGGTCTCGGGCGCGTCCCGACTCGAGGGCGGTGGCGGATGCCATGTTGTCTGTGTAGACCACCACCGTCGCCCCCGCGATATCGTCCGGGAGGAGATAGTGGAGGGCGACGACTAGGTTGACCTCGAGTTCATGGATGGAGGGGAAGCGCGCCCGGAACGCCGAGGAGTACCCTCGGGCGTAGTAGTGCGTGGGGGAGTGGGCCCCCCCGCCCGTCAGGTAGGAGTCGCACTCGATCACTCAGCGGCGGCCCTCCGGGGCCCGGAGGAGGTAGATGCCGTTGGAGATTCGTCCGTAGGCGGCGAACCACCTCAGGTCCCGGAGGGCGTCTTTGGGGAGGGTGATGGAGGCGATGCCGAAGCAGCTGCGCAACGCCCCGAGGAGCCGACCCATGAACTACCGGCCGGGGAGCACGCAGCTGCTGACGTGGTTGAGGCGGCCCAGGAGACTTTGCAGGTCTCGTTTCCCGAGGGTGGGCTGGGCGATGCGAGCGTCGCAGTCGTCGATGAGGGCCTGGATGTTGTCCGGGGCGACCCGGATGGTCATCGTCTCGCTGTCGAGGGAGAACCCTAGCCATGTGAGGCGGACAGCGGGAGGATGGCACTTTCCGGGCGCCACGTCGAGGCCGAGGGCAGCTGTGAGGGCGAGGAAGGCATCGAAGGCCTGGCAGGCCCTCAGGTAGGAGCCCTCGCACCCGATGAAATCGTCGACGTAGACGAGGGCGTGGAAGCCCTCGCGCCGGATGATCCAGGCCACTGCAGCGGTGACGCGGATGCAGGTCGCGCCCGAGGAGCGGCAGCCGAAGGGGAGGGCGAGGTCGATGTAGGTCTCACCGTCGAGACAGATGCTGAAGAGGGGGCAGGAGAGGGGGTCGGCACGGTGCTGGCGGTAGGCCCGGGAGATGTCGGCCGACCAGACGTAGGCCCCGGAGCCTTGGTCGATGAGGCGGCGGCCTACGTCGGCGATGGAGGGGAGGGTGTAAGCGTGGGGTTCCCCGAGGAACTCACGCCGGGGGATGCCCGAGTTCACGCTCGCCCCCCGGGGGTAGGAGAGGTCGACGATGACCCGCCTCTTGCCCGAGTCGGACTTGGGGCGGGTCATCATGGGGGAGACCTGCGTCCAAGCGGTGAAGGGGGGGATGGTGAAGAGGCCGATGAGGGCGCCGAGGGCCAGCTCCGTGTTGACAAACTCTCGGATGTGAGGGAGGTTCTCGGGGGGCTCACGGTGGTTGGAGAATGAAGGGCGGGGGAGGGTAGAGGCGGGGTAGTTGGCGGGGAAACCGAACTCTAGGAGGTCGAGGACGGCGGGGTCGGGGTAGTCGTGGAGGCGGGCGCGCCATGCGGGTATGTGGAGCCCTGAGGGAAGGGGGATGCGGGCGGCCAAAAAATTGGGGAGGCCCGCTTCCCGGAGAGCGGCGTAGGTGTTGGTGAAGGTGGGGTACCGGGCCCATGCCTCGCCGGAGGTGTGGGGCCATGTGGAGAGGAGGGTGGGGCGGTACTGGGAGGGGGTAGGGCTGCAGGAGGGGGCGGCGGGCAGGGTAGCCTGAAGGTGAGGGTTGATGACGTCGAGGGTGGGCTCGTCGAGGGTAGGGGCGGGGGCGGTGGCGGGGGTGTGGCGGGAGGGCGAGGAGGTGCGGTGGGGGCGGGAGAGGGGGGGGCAGCGAAATCCTGCCGGGTGTGGGGTTATGGGGGGAGGGGGGGGGGCAGGGTTGGGTTCTGGGTCGGGGTCGGGGTCGGGGGGGGGGGAGAGGAAGGCGGTGTCGCCAGCGGAGAAGTAAAGGTCGGGGTCGAGGGTGCTGGTAGAAAGCCGGTGTAGGGAGGCGATGGGAGCCTTATGGGCGATGGGAGCCTTATGGTCGGGGGTGGGGCCCCGGGCGGTGGCAGCGGTGCTGGCGGGAGCGGTGCTGAGGTGGCGGTTGATCCGGCGGTTGCCCGGCTGGATCGGCCCGAGGAGGGGCGGCGGGCCGGGGCGGTTGGCGGTCACAGGGGGGCTGGGTGGGCTGTAGGTGTCGGCAGGGCTGGGTGCAGCAGTAGTGGGCCGGTTAGAGGCCTCCGGGCCGGCCGGGGGGCGCCGGCGGATTAAAAATCCGCCGAGGTGGCAGGCGTCGGGGGCTGACGGGTGCGCTTGGCCATACACACGTCCTCGCTGTGCATGGTCAAGACTTTGCGCACATTTGCACAGTATGCGCAGGTATGGCGCTGCCTGGCGCTCCCCTGGCCGTGGACCTCCCCCGTGGCGGCTTGGGTGCAGGAGTTGGGGTCCCGGTTCCAGGCGTTACAGGGGGCCCCGTGGAGGTCCCGGCTGTAGGGGATCCGGGTGTCGGCCTGGGAGCGGGTCTGGGGGCGGGTTCTGGCTGGGTCTGCTGGGCGGGCGGGGACTGTAGAAGGCTGGTGGGCGGGCGTGGTGAGGGAGTCCACCCTGACCATGTTCAGGGCGACGGGGTCGTGCCACCCTTGGGGGAGCCTCCCGTCCGCGATCCATGAGAATATGGTCTCCGAGTACCGGCGGACGGTCGGCCATGGGTGGACGAGGTTGTCCCTGAGGATGGTGAGGTGGTGATGGTGGAGGCCCTGGAGAGAGTGGGGCGGGAAGGCTGGGTGGTTGACCAGGGTGAGGAGGGCGAGGAGGTACTCGTCCTTGGTGGCCTCACCTAGTTTCACCGGCTTCCGCCCCGCCCCCCTCTCCACGAGGTCAGAGGGGAAGACGTAATCTGCGGGGGTACCTCGGCGCCGGACGGTGTGCTGCGCCTCGGCGGAGGCCAGGATCTCGCGGACTGCGTCGGCCGCGGATGCTGGGCTGTGTTCTACCGTCTCCTGACGGTAGGCGGGCGGCGGGGCCGGGGGGCGCCGAGGTGGCTGTATCCCTGGTACTGGGGGTGCACTGCCCCGGGCAGAGTCGCTTGAGGCGGCGGCGGCGGACGGCTCCCGGTGGCGGGCTGGGCCCGAGGCGCTGGGGCGGGCTGCAGGGTGTAGGCGGCCTCCCGCCTCGGCGGGAGCTGGGGGCTGTCCGGGGCTCCTCGGGCGGCCCCCGTCTCGACGGCTTCCACGCGGGTGGTGAGCCGGCTGATCGCCTCCAGGATGGCGGCCGTGTCGCTTGAGTGGCGGCCCGAGCCTCCCGGCGAGCCCGAGGAGGGGCCTGGCATGGCCATAACGGTACTCCTGGAGCTCTTGCGGCCCTTCCCTTTTCCGCACCCGGGCATGCTGGATCGGTCCGAGGTGGAGCAGTAGAGGTGAAGCGGGCCAAAGAGAAATGGCGGCGTGGAGGAGGCTTGGAAGGCGAATGGCTGAAGGAGGCCGGCGGGCGGCCTTATAAGGGAGCGGGGTGAGCAGTGGCAGGGGAGGCGTGAATGCGCAGGCGGGGGGAGGGCGAGGGAGCGAGGTGAGCAGCGAGCGTCGCGCGAGGCGCGAATGCTGCGCGACAACCCCCGGCGTGGAGGGGGGGGGGAGGGTCTCTTCCTCTCCACGCATCAAACGTAATGCTTCGCATTACGACCAATCTGAATATATAAGTCATATTGCCCAAGTGTATTGCATGATTAGACTTGCTGTCGGATTGCTCATTTGTTATTGCTGGGGAAAGCATATTTAAAGGAAGGAAAGACAAAATATTGAAATTATATTATGTGTATTATAATACCATTATAATTTTATAAAGAGCTCACATATAGGTTGTATTGTATTTATTACTGTCCGCAGTCGTTACTGTTAATGTGAGTCGCGCGGTAACCTCCCTCGGCCTGCGCGCCTATGGGGCGCCACCTGTACTGCGCCATATTGGATTCACTTTCCACTGAATTTCAATTGAAGCAGACGTGTGTGTCGAGAGCTCATTATGTATTGCGATTTGTGTGGTGCGTCGCACAAGACAGACAAATGCAAAAAGAAGGGTCGTAAAGGAAAGAAGTTGGTATCGACTAGAGTTACACATGCTTCGTCTCGACAAACAGGTGACAGTTTAAAAGACTCGAGGGAGAGTTCACCTGAAATTCTGAACAGAATGTCGTCACTAACTTTAGACGAACAGGAAACATCACTTTTGAAAGAGATAAAGGACATGGAATTGGAGGAGCGAGTGCTAGAGCTGCAAAAGAAGCGAACAGTCATGAGAAGGAGACGACTGGACCGGCAGCAAGCAGGCGAGGACGAATTGGCGGAGGGGACGACGACTGCGGCGGTGACCTCGACAGAGCGAGCGGGGGCAGCCATGACAGACGAATGGCCGCCGGCAGTGATAGCCGGTGCAGGTGCTGGGGCGGCATTGAGCGGGAAGGACGAACACTCAAGCTACGGTGTGTCGAGACCTCGACACAGGTCGCGAACGAGGCGGAGGCGGCGAACGCCGTCTGATTCGAGGAGTCGAAGCAGCAGTAGTAGTCGACGACTTCGAAGTAAGTGGAGTATCAGACGTTTTGCTGTATTAGGGAAAGAAGTAAAAAAGCTAAACTGCTATGAACTGCTCATAGCCTCTATTAGGTGGTGTCTTGATATACAAAGCTTGACTGTTGCAGACTATCGTTCTTTTCTTGAGCATTTATGTTTTATGGCGTCGAGGGCTCGACAGAATGATTTCATGGACTCGACACATGTTGAGTACGACAAAGACATTCGTAAGCTAGCAGAAATACAAGGGTTTGCTGCATTCGGTAGCAGTAATACGGGCCTGTGCATGTACCATTATGGCATGCACAATATGCGGTCGAAAAAGCAGTCGAGTAATGTGCGTAGAACATCAGCTTATACAAAGGAAGGGAAAACTGGATGTTTCAAATGGAATAAAGACGGTGGCTGCAGTAGAAGTGACGACAATTGTAATTAGGGTCATTGGTGCATGAAATGCGGCAGTAAAAGCCATAAAAAGATTAATTGCACTAAAGACTGACGAGTGTTAGGCGTGAAGAATGCAGTAAATAATAAACCGTTGGCATGTATGAACGACAATGTTATAAGACATAATAGTAAAGTCAGACACTTGGGGCAGCATACTGTTGTTAGTAAATTGCATGATAAGCATGAAGTTAATTACTCGCAGCCAATTGTTAGGGAGGTTACATGTGCGGTGTCCGCGAAGGGAGTAGCGGGCGTACCTGACCAGGTTCAAAATACACTGAGCATGCAATTAACTAATTGTACTCAAGTAGAGCCAAAAGGTGTGAGCCAAGTTAACTATAATACCCCCGATGTCATAAGAAATGAAGTTGCATGTGCTAGTGATACCCAGACAGTAGGTCAAAACATAGTAAGTAAGCAAATAAATGAAAATTATGTTATTGAATCTGAGGTATCTCAAATAAGTAGTCAAGTCAGCAGAATATGGCAATGTTGGATTAATCATAGCAGTAGTAATGAAAATGACATGTTATATGTTCAGACATTAAGGGAGGAATACAATTGTTGGAATTTTTATATTAAGGAATTTCCCTACAGTAAGCCAGTTGTAGTTCGGGTTGATATTGACTGTATAAATGGTAGATGCAAATGTAAGCATTACATAGCAGGCAATCAGATGCAACTTAAACCCTGTCGGTTCATTTGTGAGCTATTTGTAAGAGGTCATACCGATCCGGATTGGGTCTATATTTTGTGGGGCGTAGTGTTTGGTTTCCACGTTACAAATATCGACTGTACGGTGAATTATGAACCTGCATTTAAACAAATCGGTAACACTATTTATAGGGATATTATCACGCAGAAGTTGTTGCTGGAATTAAACCAGCAGATAATTACCGTGACAGATGAGACACCTCAATGCGTGCACAATATTTTTTGTATCCCTAAAGAGGGTGGGGGACGAGGAATAGTGGACTGCAGCAGGCCAAAAGATAAATATATTAATAATTACACAGAGAAGGTAGCTTTGAAGTTTAATTATAAAAGTATAGATGATGTGGTAGATAACATGGAGCAGGGAGATTATTTGGCTACTGTGGATCTGAAGGATGCATATCGAGCTATTCCTATCCATCCTGTGGACAGACCGAGGCAGGGTTTGATATGGGATTTTGGAGGTGAAGATAAGAAAGGCCCTGTATACCTGTTAGACAATAGGCTCTGTATGGGGTTGTCCTCAAGCCCTTTTGTTTTTTCGAAGGTGTCAGATTTTGTAGTAAGATGTGCAGTTAGAGAGGGAGTGAGTCGTATAGTGAATTATCTGGATGATTTTTGCATCATCGGTTCGACTAACAATAGTACTGTAATTTTGCAAAATAAATTGATTAGTCTTCTGCGAAGATTAGGGTTCTACATAAGTTATAAGAAACTAATTAGTCCCAGTACAAAAATTCGATTTCTTGGGATATTAGTCGATACAATAAAGCTAGAATTGACGCTTCCGAAAGATAAGCTTGATAAATTAAGTAAGACTTTGGAAGCCTTCAGAGGGAAGAAGAAAGAAACGAGGAGGAACCTTGAAAGACTAGCGGGATTGTTGGCCCACTGCGCCAAGGTAGTGGGTGGTGGGCGAACTTTTTCTCGTCGAGTATACGATTTAATAAACACTATAGCTCGTCCATATTATAAGGTGAGGCTAAACTCGGCATTCAGAGAAGATGTATACTGGTGGAGCCGTTTTACCGATGAGTTTAATGGGAAGGCGTTAATGCTAGGGAAGTTTTCGGCAGTAAAATCGATTTATAGTGATGCGAGTAAGTGGGGGTATGGTGCTATGCACAATACCGACTGGTTAGTAGGTTGTTACGACAAGCAAGTAGATAAGCAATTGCAGGAAGTGGTGGGGCACCACTATAGTTGTCCTGAAAGCAAGGTGTTGGAAGCTCATATTAATGTACAGGAGATGTGGGCAGTATATGCAGCGGTGGAGAGATGGGCGCCTGATTGGCAGGGAGCTTCCATAGTTATGGTGACAGACAGTGCCACAGTAGAGTCAGCTTTGGTCACAGGAAGGTCGAAATGCAAACTAATAATGCATTATATGAGAAGGCTCTTTTGGTTATCTATAAAATATAACTTTGTATTTACCGCTGTGCATATTACGAGTGAGTCGAATGTTATAACGGATGCTTTGAGTAGATTGAATGATGCTTGTATGCAAGAGATCGTATATAAAGCAGATTGTAATAAATGTTTATGCTGTATTAGTTTATTTAAACGCCCATTCTCTTTACAGGGGTCGGTAGACTTATGGATGAGCAGAAAGAGTTCCAACTAAAATCATACTCTCCTAACTCTGTAACGGCTAGGGAGGTACAGGTGAATAAATATCTGGCGTTTGTGGAGGAGTTTTCAGAAACTCACGCTCCGATTCCTTGCAGTTCGTCGCAGGTGGCGTTGTATGCTACCTGACTAGTGAGGACCTTAAAATATTCCTCGATTATTAATTACCTTAGTGGGCTTAATTATTTTCTTAAAAGAAATGGGGCAGTACCCATTGATTATTCGGACTTTTTTATTTCTTCCACGTTGAGGGGGATTCGAAGGGAGCTTGGGGATGCACCTAAGCAAGCCATGCCGTTGCTACCAAATATGTTGAGGTGTATTTTTTCTCAATTGTCGAGTAGTTTGGGTCATATTGCATGGCGTGCAGCCGTCCTCTGTAGTTTCAGGGGGTTGTTGAGAAAGTCGAATGTAACATTTTCGGAAGCAATGCTAAGGAGGAAGGACTTTAAGATCTACCCATGGGGGATGATTTTGAAAATTCGGAAGTAAAAAACAATTCAGTTTTCGGAGAGGGCATTAATCATTCCTATAACTCGGTGTGTAGAATTGGAGTTATGCGCAGTCCATTGGACTGAAAGACATTTTGAAGATATGCCAGCTGCGGGAGAGGAGTGTGCTTTTGTATTACCTGATAGTAAGGGAGGTAATTTCCCCTTAAGTTATGAAATTTACCAATCGACATTAAAGATATTTGGAGGTTGAGTTGGATTAGATATTGAGTTATTATCATCTCACTCCTTACGGAGGGGGGATGCACGTATTTGTCAATGTGTGGGGCCTCACTGGAGGAAATACGTACAAGAGGAGACTGGAGTAGCAATGCTGTTTTCGAGTATTTAAAAACGCCTTTGACTACTAGGATAATGAATGATATGAGAGTGGCAGCCAGATTGGCTGATGGAGTTAATTGAGTTGGGTTGGGGACCTGGTAGGTTTTGGGCATATTTATCAGTCCTGCCAGAGACTAATAAACTAGTACTCAGCCCAACTCATGAATTGTTACCTTCTGTCGCAGTGACCTTTATGTGTATTATAATACCATTATAATTATATAAATAACGGAGCTCACATATAGGTTGTATTGTATTTATTACTGTCCGCACTCGTTACTGTTAATGTGAGTCGCGCGGTAACCTCCCTCGGCCTGCGCGCCTATGGGGCGCCACCTGTACTGCGCCATATTGGATTCACTGTCCACTGAATTTCAATTTTTGTGGTGGGCATATTTATCAGTCCTGCCAGAGACTAATAAACTAGTACTCAGCCCAACTCATGAATTGTTACCTTCTGTCGCAGTGACCTTTATACACCTATTCGGGAATGCTTGTAAAGTATCGCAGTGGAAGCAATTTGCACGCTCACGCAATTTGCGCGCTCAGGCATTTTGCGTCTGTTGTATTATTCGGTACACTTTTTATTTGGGTCTATGCCATAGCTGCAACACCGATAGCTGGCATAGCCCACCTTTTAAATAGCTTTTTATACAAATTTAGAAAGTATCGTAGTAGACGCGATTTGCGCGCTCGCATATATAGTGCTTGCATTTAATGGTGCATGCTCGGGAGTTCCTATTGGGTCCTAAGGACTACAGCCTACAGCCTGCTCTCTGCATAAGGCAAGCAGTTTCGCTGAATATTTCTTAAATCTTATGGTGGTCCAACAATACGGATGCGTGTGGCAAGGACATTACCTGGTCGGGAGTGAGTCGTGGTGCAGTGCCCCAAGTGGGGAAAATCCGCCGGGAGTGTTTAATCATACGGGGCCCACCTAGGGTTTCCCATTGAGAGTACCACGGCTTACGGTGCCCACAAGTGACTTTACGGTCGGGAGTACAATCTTAGTGTACGGTGCCCAAATAGTAAGATCCAGTCGGGAGTATTTTACATATATACGGGGCCCGCCGGTCGGCAGTAATCTGCCCTTCCCTTTTGTTTCACCGAATTTGCAGCAACATATGTGATAGGCACATATGGGCGATAGTAAAATCCAGCTCTGATTTTAGCCAGGGACGAGCATGCATTGCACACGCACGGGTCGTTTAACACATGAAAGTAAAATCTAGTTGACCCACGTGGCCCAGCATTTTGCGGTCGGCGGGTTTTTGTCTCCTTCCTGCGCAATCCTACGGCCAGGTCGAATTGTATGTAACAGTCCATTATATTGCAGATGCGGTATCATCTAAACTTATCTGGGCTTCCTCCAATGTAATTATGTTTCTAGAACTAGGACAACCCGCAGCCTCGTAGAATTTGCCTTGGACTGGACCGACAAATCTCTCCATGGTGAATCGTCCAGTTCAGTACGGGGTTGCGGGGTGTAATGACATTTTTCTGTAACTTCATGTTTATTTTTTTTGTGTCTGTACTTTCATATATCAAACTATTCTCCCCATTTTTTTCTAGCCCACGATTTAGTCGACGATAGGAAGCAGAAATGCGCAGTGGCGTTCCAAATTAAATTACAAAATTGTAACCATATTCTCCCAAACGCTGCTCAGCGCAAGTAAAATGCGCAGAGGCACGCGAAAACTAATCTTATTCCAATTCTTCCAGAAAGCGCTTTGGGCGCAATTCTATGCGATACGAACTGAAAACTATGAAAGAAATGTATGGAAAGTCCTAGCAACTCGGGTTAATCACCCCATTTTGTCGATATATTCCGTTTTAGACTGGATATATCTCTCTGCCATATTGAATGTGCGCAAGCGATCATCCATGTTTGGATCATCGGCTGTGAATATTGCGGTTTGAAGTTAATGTTGCTGTTATTGTCGGCATGCAAGTACAGAGAAGAAGAATTTTCCGGACAGCAGCAACCTTAAAAATTACTTCGCGATCGAGAAGTCCGCCCGGGCGTATTTTTGGGGCTTGATCCAGTAGGTCGGCGGTGCTCCAGGCTAGGGCAGTGGTTGTATTAGTTAGAACCGGGCACCGCCGGCATATCGGATGTTATGCGCGGAAGCATCGGCCCCAAGCGGCGACTACAGCGCCACGATGTTACTAGTAAACGGGCTCGCAACTTTTCTCCTATATGCCTTTATTAGATTTATTTTATTGCATGTATATTTATTATATTTATGGTTTTATTCGGACAATATTTAAAATAAACGAGGAGTTTGACAGGGGTGTGTATTGTCACCTTGTCTATTTAACCTGTACACAGAGATGATTTTCAGACACATTGAAGATTGCAAGGGAGTGACAATAGGTGGCATGAACGTCAACAATCTTAGATATGCCGATGACAGTGTAATACTAGCAGACAGTGAGAAAAACCTACAAGATATAGTGAATAGAATCAATAAAGCTGGAATACTATTCAACATGAAGATGAATGCCAGGAAGACCAAAACAATGGTTATAAGTAAAAAGACAGATAAACCAAATGTCAATATAACCATAGATGGCACAAACATAGAACAAGTATCCGAATTCATATATCTCGGACAAAAGATTACAAATGATGGGAGATGTGAGGAAGAAATTAAAAGAAGGATAACAATAGCCCGAACAACATTCTCCAAAATGTATAGAGTGTTAACATCAAGTAAGATATTAATACAAACAAGGAAGCGTATTCTTCAGTGTTATGTGTGGTCTACTCTAATGTATGGGGCAGAGACATGGACAATCTCTAAGAAAATGTACAAACGTTTAGCAGCATTTGAGATGTGGACTTATCGAAGGATGATGAAAATATCATGGACAAAGAAGATCACCAACAAAGAAGTTCTCAGAAAAATTAAAAATAAGAAAAGCTTGTTTGCCACTATACAGACAAAGAAACTTATTTATTTTGGCCACATCATTCGTCAGAGTTCAATATACCGTACATTGTTGGAAGGGAAGGTGAATGGCAGCAGAGGGAGAGGGAGACCAAGAACATCATGGTTTACAAATATTTTACAGTGGACAGGCTTGAATTATTCACAGTCTATCAGAACAGCACAACATCGGGACAAGTGGAGAACCATTGCATCCAACCCTCGACTAGAGGACGGAACTATTGATTGATTGATATAAAATAAAAACAAAAAGAAGTTGGACAAAACTATACATCTTTAACCGTTCTGCTATTCCACCCCCGCTACAAGGCGAGCCAACGAGTTAATTTTATGTAATATTTTCCATGTGAATTTCCTGGGCCTGCCGTGGGCTGCTGCGGCTCCTCCTCCCGTCTGCAGGTAGTCAGTCGCCGTCGGTGTCCTCCCAGTGCTAAAGGCGGATAGCCAGAGTTTCGTCTACATACGCAATTTGCCATCGAGCGCATTTATCGGCCTAAAGTATATCTAGATCTATAAATTATGTTATTTCAACTAACTGGCTGTCCCCTTCGCGTTTCGGGGTGTTATTAACTCACAAGGATACCAGCGAAATATGCATGTTTAATAAAGAAGTAAATAACTCCCTTTCCCTCCCGTGTTGTTTGATAAAGTTAGTTTTAGAATTTAGATAGTAAAAAGCCTAAATATCGGCTGAAATGACAGAGCGTGCAAAAACACGTTTGCCGGGTCAGGCCCCGAATGCCCGACCGCCCTTCGTTGCTTAGCTAGTCGCTAAGCAACGCTTTACCGCCGCGAACCCTCGCATGCACAAGCGGAAGCAATTTGCGTGCCCGTGGACCGAGTGCGCAAATTGCTCGAGCCGAGTAGACGCGCCCACTTCACTGCTCCCCCAGACGAGCAACAAGCATTGTCGTTCGTCTAAAGAAATAGCAAAGTGGGCGGTACTACAACGGCTCGCGGGAGTAGCACCTGAAAATAATAAAGCCATGATCGTTTCCCTGCGCGTTCAGCGAGAACTTATTGCTGACCGCGCTGGGGCGCAAAATCTATTTCTCGTTGTGTTTTAAAAAAAAATTACATTCATAATAAGTTCATCAGATGATGAACAGATACATATGAATAAACGCGCCAGGGCGCAAAAAAAACTTCCCAAAGTTTTAAAAAGGCTACATTAGCTTGAAATCGTGACAAGTGCGTCCGAGGACGCGCAATAATATCCAAAGATGCACCTGGGCGCAAATTGCTTTCCAGGATTTTCAGAAAAATTAAATTAGCTTTAAACAGTGACAAGTGCCTCACAGTACACGCAATAATGTACCTATAGATGAGCCTGGTCGCAAATTGCTCTCTAGGATTTTAGAAAAATTAAATTAGCTTCAACCTGTGCGGGGAAGCAAATATAGATGCGCTAGTGCGCAAATACTCACTAGAATAGAGTAATTAAACTTTTCTCCATGCACAGAGTACACAGGACCAGGAAAATGCGCCAGCGCGCAATTTGCTCACTTGAATGTTTGAATATTTAAACTTTCCTCAACTTATGAGTGTGCGAAGATTATAGAGTACAAGGCAAAGGCGCCATAGTGCAAATTTGTTCCCATCACAAAATTATATCGTTTTATTCGGACCAAAAGGAAGGGGACATTACTGGCGACCGGTGGGCCCCGTATATATAAAAAATACTCCCGACCGGATCTTACTATTTGGGCACCGTATACTTAGATTGTACTCCCGACCGTAAAGTCACTTGTGGGCACCGTAAGACGTGGTACTCCCGATGGGAAACCCTAGGTGGGCCCCGTATGATTAAACACTCCCGGCGGATTTTCCCACTTGGGGCACCGTACCCCGCTTACTCTCGACCAGGTAATGTCAAAGTCCACAAGCCTTCTTTTGTACGAATAATTCGTAGCACTACACTCTTTAGGAGCCAAAATGGCAGAAACTCAGCATGGACAGGTAGACAATGTTTCCTTTCCAATAGGATATCCAACTCATCATCGACCTCCATTGCTGAGATCTATTCTTTTTTATTAAAAATTCATTATCTTTTAAGATGTATAGTTTTGTCCAACTTGTTGTTTTTTTTGGGTTTTTTTTTTATATTGTCCGAATAAAACCATAAATAATAGTCAATATACATGCAATAAAATAAAGCTCCTAATAAAGGCATATAGGAGATCACACCAGAAAAGGGTGCAACAAGGGAACACCCCTGGGGAGTGTCGTTCCAAGGCCACAACTCCCCCTTTAGTAACCTGTACAAATGCGAAGTCACAGGAAAGGATGGGGAAAAGTACACCTCGGCCGAGCAATACTACTGCTCAATAATGGCCAAATATCACGATAAACATGACATAATGAGAATGATCGAAAACACGGACAACCCGTACACAATAAAAGCAATGGCCAAAAAAATATGGAGATCACCAGAATGGTGCAAAACAAATGAAAAAGTGCTGGAGGATATCGTCCACGCAAAATTCACACAAAACATAGAGCTAAAAGAAAAGCTAATAAATGCCCCTGGAAATGCATTCAGGGAATGCACAAAGTGCCCATACTGGGGCTCAGGAAGGTACCTGGACAGCGCCAGTGAAGGAGAAACGATAAAACCAGGTTACAAAAATAAAATGGGGGACATCCTCCAAAAAGTCAAGGAAACCCTGACAAATGCCAACAAATAAAAAGGAAAAATATAAATAAGGAATAAACAAAACTATACAAATGTTCAGATCGGGGAGAACTGGGAAAGGAACCAGGGCTCCAAACCATGAATATCACAAATTTACTATCTCACTAACACGCTTTACTAAAAATATGCCATCCTCCACACAAAACAGGTAATAAGTGCAGTGACTTACACAACTACCCACCAGAGGGAGATGCGTGTGCTGCATGCACCAGCACACCCCCCCCCCACACACACACACAAACTCAATCTAACTAAAACTAAAAAGTAAAATTCGCGAAATCAAGCAACCACTCACCGAAAAGCACAAATATATATGGTAGAAGAAATTGAATGCAAGCTGGGGAGGGGCACACACTTTGCCCACCTAAACTGCCAGAGTGCATCCAACAAAATCGACACAATAAAAATACACCTAAAAAGAGAAAATCTCGACATACTGGCACTGTCAGAAACATGGTTCACTGACAACCACAAAAACAACACCCTCAACATAGATGGATATAGGCTTGTACGCAATGATAGGCAGCAAAATAACACACTAAACCAAACAAAAAAGGGTGGAGGTGTTGCCCTTTACTGCAAAGACACCAAAATTCTAGATCCTGAAGCACTAATAACAGCTAACTTATCAAATGAACACATAGAACTACTATGGTGCCTAATAAAAAATGAAAAGCAAGCAAATATAGCCATAGCAAGCCTCTACAGACCTCCATCAGGGGAAATTGAACTCTTCATTGAAGCCCTAGAGAAGAGCATAAACACCATAAAAAAACTGACAAAGGCAGAAATCTTCATACTAGGAGACTTTAATGTAAATTACAACAGCAATGATAAAAACAAACTAATGCTGCAAACCACAATCAAAATCTTAGGCCTACAACAGCTCATCACTGAAAAAACAAGGCTCAGTAAAAATAGCACCACAATTGACCTAATACTAACCAACTCAAACCACGCCACTAAATGGGGCACCAGGAGCTGGGGTATAAGTGATCATGAGCTAATATATGTAACAAGGAAAAAACTAAAAAGCACAAATCACTATGAGTATAAGATGGGCAGGTCCCTAAAAAACTACTCAGAAGATGCATTAAAAAATCATCTGCACCAAAACATAAACAACATCACACAAAACAGAGATGATGTTAATATCTATTGGGGCAACATCATCGCAGAAATAAGAAAATCAGCTGACGAGATGTGCCCCATTAAGAAAATAAAAATACAAAAAAACCAGGACCCCTGGGTAGACAATGACCTGCTAACGCTCATCATAGCCAAAAGTAAACTGGGTAATAAAGCAAAGCTCACAGAAACTATAGAAGACAAACTGGCCTACCATATTGCCAGAAACCACTCTCTCAAAGCTGTGAGAACAGCAAAAAAGAAATACATAATAAAGCAGGACAGAGACTGGGGAAGCAATACAAACAGATTCTGGAAGAATGTAGACCTATTATTCCCCAAAAATAACAAAGAAGAGCACACAACCTTCCAAGATAACGAAGGGACAATACTCTCAGACAAAGATGCAGCAAACAAACTGAACACGCACTTTGCCACAATAGGACAAACGCTGTCAGGAAAATTTAAAAAAAGGTGGGAAAATAGATCAGGAACTGTGCAGAATGAAATCCCCACCTGCAAAACAGATATAATAGAAGTAAAAAAACTAATAAATGACATAGACACAAATAAACCAAGTGGAATAGACGAAATACCAACCAAAATGCTGAAAGAGGCACTCCAAGCCATCCCAGCCACTATAGTCGACCTATTCAACATCTCCTTTGAACAGGGGCATTTTATCTCAGCCTGGAAAATGGCAACCATTACCCCTATCCACAAAAGTGGAGACAAACAAAACATGGGAAACTACAGGCCAATATCGATTCTTCAAACCCCAGGCAAGCTCATTGAAAAAGTGCTACATAGACACATAAATGAACACCTGGAAAAAAACAATATACTAAACGAAAGACAAGGAGGTTTCAGGAAACTGCACTCCACATCTAAAACAATAGCTAACCTAACAAATGACATATTGGCGTCAATGAACCAAAAACAATTAGTTGGAGCAGCCTTCATTGACTTCAGCAAAGCATTCGATACAGTAGACCATAACATACTATTGGAAAAACTAGAATCCATGGGCATAAAATCCAACACTATGGACTGGATAAAATGCTACCTGAAAGACAGGCAACAGAGAACAAAAATAAACAATACACTATCAGACAACCAACCTGTCACATGTGGTGTACCCCAAGGGTCAGTGCTAGGGCCACTGCTCTTTATAATCTACATAAACGATCTTGAAAAATGGTTACAAACCGAATGCCTCCAACTATATGCAGATGACACAGTCATATATGCAAACGGCACCACAGAAGAGGAGGTAATAACTAAACTAAACAAGCTCCTACTAAAACTGGATGAGTGGTGTGAGTCCAACAAAA
The DNA here is from genome assembly GCA_030323885.1 of Branchipolynoe longqiensis. Lineage (NCBI taxonomy): Eukaryota > Metazoa > Annelida > Polychaeta > Phyllodocida > Polynoidae > Branchipolynoe > Branchipolynoe longqiensis. Next base: position 7,264,683 of record CM059195.1, on the reverse strand, counting down.
TAACCATCAACACAAGCAAGTCAAAAACAGTTCTCTTCTCGCATAAACAAATGCCAGAAAGAAAACTACACTGTAAGCTAGGAAGCCAAACACTAGAAAATGTAGACCATTACAAATACCTAGGCCTTGAGTTGGACAGCCAACTAAACTACAACCTATGTATAAACAAAATTGTCCAAAAGGTAAACCACAAACTGTGGCTATTTGCAAAGCTAAGAGACTACATGACACAAGAAATGTCAATAAAAATCTTCAAGGGCATGGTGCTACCCTATTTTGACTATGGAGATGTAAACTACATGGGTGCAAAGAAAGAACTTCTAAAAAAACTGCAAACACTACAGAACAGAGCCCTGAAAATCTGCCTCAGAGTAGACAAGCTGCACCCCACCTATGACATACACAAAAGAACCAAAGTAAAATTGCTAGAAAATAGGAGAATAATTCATCTGAAAACATTAGCATACAGCTATAGTCAAGACAATAAACTCCTAACAAAACCACAAAGGGCAACTAGAGCAAATAATGCGCCACTACTAAAGCAGACCAGAAGCCAAATAAAAGCTCACGAGAGAAGCACGCTAGAAATGGCTGCCAAGGTGTGGAATGCCCAAACAGTAAAGGAACGACAAATTCCCGACCTAAAAACATACAAAAAATATCTGTGCAAAATAAGGCTAGGAACCCCCAACTAAGCTGCACCGCAAAGGGGCAGGTGATACATGTCACGGCCCACCAGCGAGACGCCCAATGGAAGGTAACCATACCAAAAGCACCCAGATAACACACCTCACAGCTGCGTACAAGCCTATGATATGTAAATAGGAGTAGGCTAGTCTAGAAATAAGAGTAGAAAAAATAAAGCACATATATGCCAAGAAAATCCAAAAAAATTAACATAGACTACTATAGTACTAACCAGACCAACCAACTATCTATCTGCTACTGAAATACAGGCAATCAAATACCTTATCAGCAGCTACTGTGTGATAAGACAACACCAACACTACAGCTGGCCAGCATTGAAAACAAGCCTGAATACCCAGGCTTATATGCTATGGACAGTATAAATACAGCCTCAATAAAAAAAAATAAAAAATAAAAAATAAAAAAATAAAAAAAAAGAAGCCGTGAGCCCGCTTAATGTTAACAACGTGGCGCTGTAGTCAGCCGCTCGTGACCGACGCTTCCACGCATAACATCCGATATGTCGGCGGTGCCCGGATCTAGCTAATACAAATACTGCCCTGGCCTGGAGCACCGCCGACCTAACTGGATCTAGCCCAAAATAGACTCCTGGACGGACTTCTCAAGAAACGCGACGCTGCTGTGAGGAAATCGCTGCTGTGAGGAACTTGGTTCTTCTTTGTCTTGCACGCCGACAATAACATTCAAATTAACTGTAAACCGCAATGTCCGCAGTCGATGATCCAAAGATGGATGATCGCTTGCGAAAATCAACTGTAAACCGCAATTTCCACAGCCGATGATCCAAAGATGGATGATCGCTTGTGTACATGCAATTTGGGAGAGATATATCCAGTATAAAACAAAATATATCGATAAAAGGGCTGATTAACCCGAGTCGCTAGGACTTTTCGTACATTTCTAACATTATTTTATTTATTTATTTTTCTTTAGTTCAGACCGCATAGACTTGCGCCAAAGCGCTTTCTTGATGAGTTGGAATACATTCAGAGTGTTTGTGCGCCTCTGCGCATTTTACTCGCGCTAAGCAGCATTTAGAGGAATATGGTTACAATGTTTGAATTTTTGAACGCCACTGCGCATCTTACTCGCGCCGATCAGCACTTTAGAGGAATAAAGTTACAATGTTTAAATTACTGAACGCCACTGCGCATTTTACTCGTGCACTACCATTGACCAAATCGTGGGCTAGAAAAAATGGGGAGAATAGATATATGAAAGCACACAAGAAAACATTAAGTTACAGAAAAATTTACTTCCACCCCGCAACCACGTACTGAACTGGACGATTCACCATGAAGAGATTTGTCGGTCCAGTCCAAGGCAAATTCTACGAGGCTGCGGGTTGTCATAGTTATATTAACAAAATTACAATGGAGGAAGCCCAGATAAGTTTAGACGATACTGCATCTGCAATACAATGGACTGTTACGTAGAAATCGACTTGACCGTAGGATTGCACAGAAAGGGGAGAAAAACCCGCCGACCGCAAAATGCTGGGTCAGAGGGGGCTGGATACATTCTACTTTAAATATGTGCATGCGCAATGCATGCTCGCCCTTGGCCAAAATCATAGGTGGATTTTCTTCATCGCCTATATGTGCCTATCACATATTTTCTATAGTATTCGGCGAGACAAAAGGGAAGGGCACATTACTGGCGACCGGCGGGCCCCGTATATATAAAAATACTCCCGACCGGATCTTACTATTTGGGCACCGTACACTTAGATTGTACTCCCGACCGTAAAGTCACTTGTGGGCACCGTAAGCTGTGGTACTCCCGATGGGAAACCCTAGGTGGGCCCCGTATGATTAAACACTCCCGGCGGATTTTCCCACTTGGGCACCGCACCACGCTTCCTCCCGACCAGGTAATGTTCTTGCCACGCGCATCCGTATTGTTGGACCACCATAAGATTTAACAAATAAACAGCGAAACTGCCCGCATTATGCTTGGGACTCAAAGGGAAATCCCCAGCACGCGTCCTTCAATGCTAGCACGATAGTGCGCGAATCACGTATACTTGACTTCCTAACTTCTTACAAAGGGCGATTTAGGCGTTGGGCTGGTCACGGCACCAGTTTAACTGTTAGGCTATTCCACCCCCGCTACAAGGAGAGCCAACGAGTTAATTTTATGTAATATTTTCCATGCGAATTTTTGGGCCTGCCGTGGGCTGCTGCAGCTCCTCCTCCCGACTGCAGGTAGTCAGTCGCCATCGGTGTCCTCCCAGTGCTCAAGGCAGATAGCCAGAGTTTCGTCTACATACGCAATTTGCCATCGAGCGCATTTATCGGCCTAAAGTATATCTAGATCTATAAATTAGGTTATTTCAACTAACTGGCTGTCCCCTTCGCATTTCAGGGTGTTATTTATGTTACTGAATTATTCCAGAAGTACGCGTCCAGCTAGAGATGCTGCCGCTGTCACTGATAATCAGTTCTGAGTTAATGTCTTAATTTCCGCCCTAACGTAACACTCTACATGGCTACCGTGAGCGATTGGAAAGCTGTCTATAACAGTACCAGATTTGAAATTTGCACTGCAGGATCCTGTTAGTGCTAGTCTTTGTACCCAGCCTCAGCACTCTCCCTGACCCAGAACTCCCCCCCCCCCCCCACATATCTGGCTATATAAACATAACTAAGTAGAGTTGTGCTTGGAGAGCATTTGTCAGAGTACGGTTCCCGTCGCCACGAGGTATTCCGGGCCACTTTAAGTACATCATTTCGAATGGAATTGGTCAAGATTGGCTTAAGTGGAAGTGCTACATCTCTGAGGATGAGGACTCGGTAAAACAACAATTGTGCATGTTACTCGTAACATGAGTAATTTACGGGGTGGAGAACCCTGCATAATGAGACGATAGGCGGCGCCACCAGTAACTCCACCACTAACGCATGGGGCGATCCGACCCGACTCGACCGGCTTGTTTCCCGCCAAATCGGTCACGAGTTCAATCCCCGTCTCGTTCAAACCACCACAACCCGCCTGGCTGCAATCAATGCTACACATATTCATTTTTTCCCACCCACCCACACCACTTATGCATTAGATAACATGATAGGTTGAGGGTCGGGTTCCGCCCACTTGTGAACTGAAAATGGAATAACATTGCCCCAACTGCATGTGGACATGAGCATAGTGTTTGGTTCGTAAACTGTCTGATCTGTCCTTATAGAATTAAGAGCTACCCCCGCCCCCATTATTCTATGTATGTATATATATGTGTGTGTGTATGTATGTATCAAATTAACAGTTTTGTTTTACATCGGTTAGTGCATGACAGTGGCAACACAGTTTCTCTAGCCGGTCCCTCTTCATGTTGTATCATTATTCTATGTACATGTATATATATATATTTGTGTGTATGTATGTATCAAATTAACGGTTTTGTTTTACATCGGTTAGTGCACGACAGTGGCGACACAGTTTCTCTAGTCGGGCCCTCTTCATGTTGTAAAACGATATAACAAAATTTTTATTATTATCGACGGAATTACTGACTGGCGTGGCACTGCGAGGTACGGACCTAGGGACACTAGAACCAGGCCCAGGGTTTGACGTGGCCGCCATAGCCCAGCAGCTAGAGCTTCGAGATTTACAAGGAGCACGGAGAGCATCGTTTAAAAAACTTTTTATTCGACAATTTTTGTCAGTGTAAAAGACTGATTCGGCTATTTATAGCCTTATTTTATACTATTTATTTATTTATACTATTTATTTATACTATTTTTTATACTACTGACTTTATTTGATACTACTGACTTTGTAGCACTATTTTATTACATTGACATTATAGACAGTTACATTTTACTTAACGCCATTTACCGGTATCTATTTACACCAAATACATTGTCAACGACAATTCACCAAGTTACCTCACAATTTTACTACATCTTTTTACTACCTCATCTACCGGAGGCCATTCAATCCATAAACATTTACAACATACCTATATAATTTTTATATATTTGACAATAAGTGTCTGAGTCACGGTCCCTTACATAGCTACAGTTATTATCACCCAAGATGCCGAACACAAGGAAAACATCGAGGAAGGCACGAAAAAACGATACCCCGAAGCCGCGGGGGCGAACAAGGAAGGCCCAGGCGGAACCGGACCTCCATGGTGACACCACAGATGTATCTCCGGATCGCCCTCCGGCCAGTAAACCAGCGTCGTCGATACAGGAAGCGTCAACATCGACACAGGCAACAGCTACAGACGCGATCATCCAGGCTGTAAACTCAGCCGTTAGCCATGCCATGGAGGCTCAGATGTCGACCATCAGGTCAGAGATAGCTGGTAGGATGGATGCATTTAACCATAAGTCGCGATCAAGGAGGAAGGCTCCGCAGGAGGAGGAAAACACCTCGCCGGGGGAATCGGATAGTGACAGTGCTGACCAAACACAACACATGCCGGATAAATCAACCCGACATCGTACTCGAGTGAGAAAGGACTTCACCGGACCGAGGAGGGCCCCCGGCACCAAGTATAAAAAACAAAAAAGCAAAACAACCTATAGGGACGCTGCAGACAGTGACGAACAATACCGGGACCTCTATAACTCTGCACCTATCCTGGGGGGGGGGCCATATGAGGTTCAATGCACGCCATAACTGGGATCAACTGGAGGACGATGACGGCCCGGGCAACATATCGGAACTCCTGGTGGCAGCCGGTGCAGCACTCAGGAAGAAAAAAGGTAAAATATCTCGGCTTCCACACCATTATGTAATTCGCGGAGATAAGAGGGAGAGGATTGGCCTCAGTGAGGCGACCTGGCCTGAGTATCTGGAAGCGCTGTGCACTATGCTCAGGGCACCCGAGATCCCTGACTCCTGGACAGACCCAATAATAGACCACATCCATCAACTTGCTACCATGGCGAAGGACTGGCAGTGGGAAACATGCCGCCTATGGTCCAAGCGTGTCTTCTCAATGATAGACGATGGGCGGCTGCCGAACGGATGGCTGGATCAGTACGCGGTAAAAGACATACGAGACGTATTTGCCTTGGGAGTGCGTGTCAATAACACAGCTCTCAACAAGAACACTCGCCTCAACTACAACACCACCCAAGCAGCTGGCGGCGCAGGCAGAGCGACGGAGAACCGACACAAATTTAATCGCGACACGGACGGGAAGCCATGCCACCCTTGGAACTGGGGAAATGATTGTGGGTTCACGGCGACACATGGACAGATGCCAGACAGGAAGGTCCACGTGTGCGCATGGTGCGCGAATAAGTACCGCCGTGTGAACAACCATAAAGAGAAGGACTGCATGAACAAAAAGCAGTTCCTCAAGAAGAAGGCAACAGCCTCATCATCCGCGCAACAGACCACCCAGGTTTTTTGAGATGGGACTCCCCGTGCGTCACCAACTTAACAGACGAGGAGCCTGTCAAGATCGAACGCTGCAACATCGACTTCACCAGCCCACACACGGCAAGTGCAGACAAACTCTGGGGCAGGTGCACTGGCACACAGGTACTTACTGATAACGGTAAGCCACCGGCAGAACAGGCCGTTCAGGCCTGTGATATACTAAGAAGCAGACGCGATCAGGCACTCAAACATGAAAGAAAACTCGGCATCCCCGATGCCTCACATTTCTCACGTAAAGACCACAGCTTCCAGGAAGTTACGACAAGTGGCGCCACCGGCGCGTCAAAAAGTTGGCCGCCAACAGAACCCGCCGTTGGGACCAGACCACCGACCGCTACCGTACAAGAGGACCGCACCGGTGACGACGACACTGAAATCAAGGATTTCCTTGGTAGTAGCGGCCACTTGTGGCCGCTACTAGTGGCCCAATCCTCGGAAGCAGAAACAATGGCAATGCAGACAGTGATGATCCAACAATATACGACCCTGGGGTGGACGCTGCAAGCCTAGACTCACGCCCTCCCATAACTCCCTTGGACTATAGGCCCATACTGAACGACATATGGCCACACCCGCATATATACCTATGGGAAAAACACCACAACTACCTTAGCATTTATCAGCGAGTAAGGGCTACCGCATTACCAAACTACATGGGGGCCCGGATACCCATTCCCTCAGGCCTCGTCATCAAGGCCTGGAGGGAACTACTAATAGGCTATCATGATAGCCAGGTGGTTGAGTTTCTGGAATATGGATGGCCCGCTGACTATGCAGCTCCGGAGCCCCCTGTCACCTGTATCGCCAACCATACGGACGCTCCCGACCAGATCGACGACATACAGCGGTACATAGCAACAGAAATGAACCACGGTGCTATGCTCGGCCCCTTTAAGGAATCCCCCTTCCACCCATGGTCCCAGACGAGCTCCTTGATGACACGCCCTAAGAAGAACTCCACCAGCAAGTGTGTCATAATGGATCTCAGCTGGCCACACGGTGCCAGTGTCAACGACGGCATCGCCAGGGGCTACTACCAAGGAAACCCGAGCACATATAAGCCTTCCGAATGTCATGGACGCGGCGGTTGAGGTAGCCCGCCTAGGCACAGGCTGCTACCTATGGTGCGCGGACCTCGAACGTGCCTATCGCCAACTTCGCACATGTCCCCTCTCAGCACCACTACTCGGCATAACTCTAGATGGTGCCTACTACACAGACATTGCACCACCTTTCGGATGCCGCACCTCATCAATAGCCTGTGCTAGGACAACGAATGCGGTGGTCTACCTCCTCAGAAAAAAGGGCCACCATGTGCACTGCTACTTAGATGATTTTGTGGGTGTGGCCCCCAACCGGAAGGAAGCAGAGGCAGCATACAGAGACCTAATTTGCGTTACTGAACACCTTGGCCTTACACTCAAGATGTAGTAATGGCGACCGTGAG
>CM059195.1:7174900-7256629 GCA_030323885.1 Branchipolynoe longqiensis | reverse complement strand
AGCAAAAAAGAAATACATAATAAAGCAGGACAAAGACTGGGGAAGCAACACAAACAAATTCTGGAAAAATGTAAACCTATTATTCCCAAAAAATAACAAAGAAGAGCATACAAACTTCCAAGATAACGAAGGGGCAATGCTCACAGACAAAGATGCAGCAAACAAACTGAACAGACACTTTGCCACAATAGGGCAAAAGCTGTCAGAAAAATTCAAAAAAAGATGGGAAAACAGATCAGGAACTGTGGAGAACGAAATCCCCACCTGCAAAACAGATATGATAGAAGTAAAAAAATTAATAAATGACATAGACACGAATAAACCAAGTGGAATAGATGAAATACCAACCAAAATACTGAAAGAGGCACTCCAAGCCATCCCGGCCACCATAGTAGACCTATTCAACATCTCCTTTGAGCAGGGGCGTTTTATCTCAGCCTGGAAAATGGCAACCATCACCCCCATTCACAAAGGTGGAGACAAACAAAACATGGGAAACTACAGGCCAATATCAATTCTTCAAACCCCAGGCAAGCTCATTGAAAAAGTGTTACATAGACACATCAATGAACACCTGGAAAAAAACGATATACTAAACGAAAGACAAGGGGGCTTCAGGAAACTGCACTCCACATCAAAAACAATAGCTAACCTAACAAATGACATAATGGCATCAATGAACCAAAAACAATTAGTTGGAGCCGCCTTCATTGACTTCAGCAAAGCATTTGACACAGTAGACCACAAAATACTACTGGAAAAACTAAAAACCATGGGCATAAAATCCAACACTATGGATTGGATAAGATGCTACCTGAACAACAGGCAACAGAAAACAAAAATAAACAATACACTATCAGACAACCAACCTGTCACATGTGGTGTACCCCAAGGGTCAGTGTTAGGGCCACTACTCTTTATAATCTATATAAACGACCTTGAAAAATGGTTGCAAACTGAATGCCTCCAACTATATGCAGATGACACAGTCATATACGCAAATGGCACCACAGAGGAGGAGGTAATAACTAAACTAAATAAACTCCTACTAAAACTAGATGAGTGGTGTGAGTCCAACAAAATAACCATCAACACAAGCAAATCAAAAACAGTACTCTTCTCGCATAAACAAATGCCAGAAAGAAAACTACACTGTAAGTTAGGAAACCAAACACTAGAAAATGTAGACCATTACAAATACCTAGGCCTTGAGTTGGACAGCCAACTAAACTACAACCTATGTATAAATAAAATTATACAAAAAGTAAACCACAAACTGTGGCTATTTGCAAAGCTAAGAGACTACATGACACAAGAAATGTCAATAAAAATCTTCAAGGGCATGGTGCTCCCCTATTTTGACTATGGAGATGTAAACTACATGGGTGCGAGAAAAGAACTACTAAAAAAACTGCAAACACTGCAGAACAGAGCCCTAAAAATCTGTCTAAGAGTAGACAAGCTGCACCCAACCTATGACATACACAAAAGAACCAAAGTGAAACTACTAGAAAATAGGAGAATAATTCATTTGAAAACATTAGCATATAGCTATAGTCAAAACAGTAAACTTCTAACAAAACCACAAAGGGCTACTAGAGCAAATAATGCACCACTACTAAAGCAGACCAGAAGCCGAATAAAAGCTCATGAGAGAAGCACGCTGGAAATGGCTGCCAAGTTGTGGAATGCCCAAACGGTAAAGGAACGACAAATTCCTGACCTAAAAACTTACAAAAAATATCTGTGCAAAATAAGGCTAGGAAACCCCCAGTAAGCTGCACTGCAAAGGGGCATGTGATATGTCACGGCCCACCAGCGGGATGCCCAATGGAAGGTAACCATGCCAAAAGTAGCCAGATAACACACCACACAGCTACGTACAAGCCTATGATATGTAAATAGGAGTAGGCTAGTCTAGTAATAAGAGTAGAAAAATAAAAACATATATACCAAGAAAATCCAAAAAAACTAACATAGGCTACTAACCATACCAACCAATTATCTATCTGCTACTGAAATGCAGGCAATCAAATACCTTATCAGCAGCCACTGTGTGGTAAGATAACACCAACACTACAACTGGCCAGCATTGAAAACAAGCCTGGGTACCCGGGCTTATATGCTATGGACAGTATAAATACAGCCTCAATAAAAAAAAAATAAAAAAAAATAAAAACTCTCCCGCAAGAAATGCCACCCGCCCGCGAAGTCAGTGGTGTGGCTTGGTTTCCAAATATCGGCTGATGACATGAGAGTCACAATCCCGTGTGAGAAGCTCGAAGACACACTCGCTGAATGCAAGAAATGGACACACAAGAACACCGCTTCCAGAAGGGACATACAACGCTTGGCCGGCAGGCTACATCACATCGCCATATGTGTTGTCCCGGCTAGGTGTTTCATGTCACGAATATTTGAAACCTTGCGACAAACCCCGAACACTGGAAGGCACCCAGTCAGAGATGGACTAAGGAACGATGTGAGATGGTTCCTCGACTTCGCCACACGGACAAACAGCCTGGTACTACTAAGGATGGAACCCAAGGCACAATGGACGATAGAATGCGATTCATCCCTCATAGCGGGTGGAGCTTTCTCCCAGATGCATTTCTATGGAAGATCCTACCCAGACAGCATCAGGGCCAAATATAGCAACATCGCACACTTAGAGGTGATAAACTTGGTGGTCGCCATGAGGGCACTGTCCCCCTCCCACCCTGAGGAATATCTCATCATCATAAACACAGATAACGCTGCCAGCCAACAGGTACTCGAGTCCAGCGCAGGCAGAGACCACACATTAACCGCATGCGCCAGGGAGATATGGCTCTTCGCGGCAACCAATGGATGCGACATCGAAATACGACACAAACCCGGAAAATACCTTGTCCTAGCAGATGCCCTGAGCAGGAGGGCATTTGACTTGGACGCCTCACTAGAGATATGAATATTTCTGAAATTGAAGTCTCTTTTGAGAACGCTTTTACCCACGGACTCTAGATAAGCCTGCGAATATCGTACTAAATTGCTCCTCTATTCACAGGCTACCCCGACCACACAAAAGAATCCTGGACGTATACTTTGCGGGCCTGGCAAGTGGGACCTGGAAGAATAAGGCGGTACAGGCGAAGAAATATATCACGTTTGCAGCCCGCCATCGTATCGACCCACTCGCCCCGACGCAGAAGACGTGATGGCGTATATACTTCACCTAAAAGAGACTCTCGCATCCCCGGGAGCCGCCATGAACTACATCAGTGGGGCCAGGACATGGGTACTTATGTTCGGAGGGTTCCCGACACCTTTCGACACATACCCGGTCACCCTGATGAAAAAAGGTGTGGCACGCTTAGCGAATCACATCCCCAGACCGGCTCCGCCATTGACTCCGCAGCACGTCAGAGCACTAACCCGCTACATGACAGCAGCGGGTCCAACAGCCAGAGTACTTGTGGCGGCGCTCCTAATAGGCTACACAACACTACTCTGCCAGGGTAACCTTCTTGCAAGCGGCTCCACTCATGACCCAGGCCTCTACCTGAGGCGGTCAGACATTGCCAGAACAAAGGAAGGGCTCTCAGTACTAGTCCGCGCCACCAAGACCACGTGGAGGCCGGTCCAGGCATACCGCATCGTCATCCAAAGCCAACCAGAGTCGCAATGCTGCCCCGTGGCGGCCTGGGATCGATACATCGCATTTCAGCACCCTCGCCCAAGCGATCCAGCCTTCCTATTAGTTGGAAACGTCCCCCTCCGGGTGCAAGTGATGCTCGCTGCCCCCCGCATGGGACTGGCAGCCATCGGTGTAAGGGCCCCCACCGAATACACGCTCCATGGCTTAAGGAGTGGTAGGGCACAGGCCTGTGCAGCGGCAGGCAGCTCGCTCGTGGAGATCATGCAGCTCGGCGCCTGGACATCGGCCACGGTCCATCACTATGTACCAAAAAACATCCTTGTGGGTGGCCCCCCTCCCCTCATAATTGAGGGGAGGGTACCGCCCACTTGTGAACTGGAAATGGAATAACATTGCCCCAACTGCATGTGGACATGAGCATAGTGTTTGGTTAGTAAACTGTCTGATCTGTCCTTATAGAATTAAGAGCTACCCCCACCCCCTTCTGATTAAAGAATTTTAACCACTATTCACTCTATGACTCCGCCTTAGTAAATTGTGCATGTTACTCATAACATGAGTAATTTACGGGGTGGAGAACCCTGCATAACGAGATGATAGGCGGCGCCACCAGTAACTCCACCACTAACGCTAGGGGCGATCCGACCCGACCCGACTCGACCGGCTTGTTTCCCGCCAAATCGGTCACGAGTTCAATCCCCGTCTCGTTCAAACCACCACAACCCGCCAGGCTGCAATCAATGCTACACATATTCATTTTTTCCCACCCACCCACACCACTTATGCATTAGATAACATGATAGGTTGAGGGTCGGGTTCCGCCCACTTGTGAACTGAAAATGGAATAACATTGCCCCAACTGCATGTGGACATGAGCATAGTGTTTGGTTCGTAAACTGTCTGATCTGTCCTTATAGAATTAAGAGCTACCCCCGCCCCCATTATTCTATGTATGTATATATATGTGTGTGTGTATGTATGTATCAAATTAACAGTTTTGTTTTACATCGGTTAGTGCATGACAGTGGCAACACAGTTTCTCTAGCCGGTCCCTCTTCATGTTGTATCATTATTCTATGTACATGTATATATATATATTTGTGTGTATGTATGTATCAAATTAATGGTTTTGTTTTACATCGGTTAGTGCACGACAGTGGCGACACAGTTTCTCTAGTCGGGCCCTCTTCATGTTGTAAAACGATATAACAACTTCCCTGTTATTACACGCCTCACAGTGCCCTTTGCCCGAATGTTGCCCACAACTACAAGATCTGTTGCTACTGCATCTCTTCGCCTCTGACCCTTCTGTGCAAGAGCCTTCGGCACCAGACGCTTTGGGGTTCTCGTCATTGGTACAGGAGCATGTACTGTCAGAAATTGTGCTGCCACTGTTCTTACTCTCAGTACTGCCTGTTGTAGTGGATCCATCCCTGCTGCTGCTGGCGCCATTCTCTCCCACTTTGACTTCTTCACAGTTAGACAGTTCTTTACCACCGTTTCCCATAGGCCTATTGTTCACTATGATTGTATTCCTGCTTTCATAAGGACCACTTGTGATTATTTCTGAACGCTCTGTTATAATTATTGAATTCCTCCTTTGGTCGAGTCTGTGGTTAATTCCTTCCTCAACCAATTCAGGAGCAGTAACTAGAATGCCGATTATATCAGAGTCAAATGTGTCTTTATTTGGTAGGAATTGTAAACTTTTATCTTTGGTGCAGTCAACAATTTTGATCTTCTGAATGTCCTTCACTGTATCTGTCAGTCTTCTGTAATTGGCAAGACACCTTTCGCTTGAGCCATGAATAGCTTCCTTCAATTCTGCTTTCACATTGATAAGCTCCAACAGATGTATGTATATTTCGTCTTCATTTACGCTTGCCATTAGGGACCTTCCCATTTCCTCGACCTCACCCAGCAATTTCACTTTGGCTTCATCAATTTGGGCGATAATAAGGAGGGTCTGCAGACAGATTGCCTCTTTGATCTCTGTGATGACGTACTCGTGCGCACATCTGCGATCGGCCATTTCCTCCTTTTGTTTCCTCACATGGGCAATCACCACATTGATGTCCTTGATACTGGCGCTCAAATCTACCCGGATGTTCTTTACGGCTGAAGTGACGTCACAAATGCTGTGCGTCGCATCGTGGTCCAAAACACAGATGGCGCACAGCGTGGCCCTCTTGTGGTGACAGGTGGTGCACAGGAACTGGACCATGTGACTGGGATGTTGCGCGCAGAACGACTCGGTTCCTACCCTGGGGTGAACGGCCAGCCGTGTTACCTTGTGGCGTCCGAAGAGGGAGCTGGCGTTGTGTTTCAGCACGCACTGACGACAGTAGAAAACACTGCACTGCGCACAATGGACAGCCGCTACCTGCGGAAGGCTGTCCTCCCCTCCCCCGTGGCACACCTCACACACTGCAATGCCTTCACCGCAGTCCACACTGCCACCGGCTGTCCATCTGAACCCGCCGACATCAGGGCCTTCGAGAAACTCCTTCATCTGCTCCGCTCTGAAGTCTTTGGGAAGTCCCTGCACGCCGTGCGCCGGAAGTTGACTCTTGTCCTGACACACGGGACACGTGATGCACTGGCCATGGCACTCTCGGGCCGGCCTGCTGCTGTTGGTGTCGATGCTCTCGAGACAGTGTGCACAGAAACTGTGCAGACAACGCAGCACTTTCGGCTCTTCCAGAATCTCCAGGCAAATGGAGCAGGTGACGAGGTCCCTCATCCCAGTCGTGTTCAGTGAGGACATGCTTGGTTTACATCCACCCCCCCGCGTGTGCTGATACGTCTATATGGAAAATGGGATGACAAGATGTGTTAATTAAATTCTAATTGATACAAATTGGATATGAAAGCAGTTATTTTGTTGCTTTGTTTTCCCCCATGCCTTCATGATGCGATATGTGCGTTCAATCATGAGGCTAACCTGGAAGGACAAAGTGACAAATAAGGAAATACTCAAACGGACGGGGCTGCCCTCTATGGAAGATCTTCTGATCAAAAAGAATCTGCGGTGGACTGGACACCTCATGAGGATGTCATCAGACAGGCTACCAAAGCAGATCCTCTATTCTCAACTGTCTTCTGGTTACAGAAAGAGAGGGCATCCTCGTCTCCGGTTCAAGGATACCATAAAGAGAAACCCAAAGCTGAGAGACATTAAGACCGACTCATGGACATCACTCTCACAGCAGAGAGCTAAATGGAGAGCGGCAGTCAAGTAATGAAAGCAGTCTTTGTCACATCGCGACCGACAGCATGATGATGATGATGATATTAGTTAGAACAGATCGAATGCCATGTGTTAATTACTAAATTGAGACAAATAAATTCGATATAAATGCAGCTTTGTTTTTCTTTTGTCCGCAGATGTTAATTATCTGATAACAGACCGGAAGCAAACAAGGCTTCAATTCACATCTAAAACAACAGAAAAATGCCCTATGTTCCCTATGTTTAGTTTTTTTCGTCAATTAATGCCTTTATTTAGGACAACTCATTCAGAAATTATTAGTTCAGTAGCCGAGAGAACAGCACATGGGAGTCGATTCATCAACAATTCATAGAAGCATTCCTATTAGTTCCTTGCACCCTCCAGACCCTGGGCCATTTGTATGCCTTGTATGATTAGGGAAATGTTTTCAGTTGTGAGAGACTCCTTGTGAGTTTAAAGGAAATATCTTTATTATATCTATCACAAATAGTTCATGATGATAAAATAGGCCTTGTGATTTTCAAACTAATTTTGGATAGTTGTGAAAATCTAAAGAAATGGTGCCAATGTGAATATCTGCTAACACACTAAATTAGAATACGCATCTAAAGTGGAACTATACCTCGTCAGGAAAACAAACAAACTCGGAATAGTTCAGATTTGTGCCACAGGGGTGGTGCATGGTTAGTACTGAACTTTTCCACTTGGTGGTGTAGGGTGACCTAGATTGTTGTGAAAATGGCTGGGTCAGTGGAGAGAAGGGAGGGTAAACCTGAGGTATTTTCAATTTTCTTTAGACGTCCTAAACACAAATAGCCTGAACTGTTGACTAGTAATCATGTGTGGCCTAGTGGTTAGAGTGTTGAACTTGTAATCTGAAGTTGTTTGGTGATGTGGGTTCAAACCCCATACAGTCCAAAACCTTTTTACATTCAACAACAAAAAAAACTTTTTTCATCTATATGCGTTTCTCATTGAATTATGCAATGTAATTGGACTAACATATATTTTACATTACACAAATATATTTCCTGATTGAACTACTCTAAAGAAGATTGAAAATACCCCAGTTTTACTCTCCACTCACCCAGCCATTTTTAAAACGAACAGCTGCCAGCCTCAGAACTGACCCACTTCTGGTGGTGAAGTGGGTCCCCTACTCTCCCCACACATATTTGGTTCTTTAAACATAAAAACTAAACAAGGTTGTGCTTGGAGAGCATTTGTCGGAGTATGGTTCCCGTCGCCACGAGGTATAGCTCGCCACTTTAACAGGTTGTTGGGGTTTAACGAAGCTACGTAACACTACCTAATGATATCTGATTGACATGTACATAGCTGCCAACCCCAACAATGAAAAAGGTCGTCAAAGATTCCTAAAATCATACAATTGTCTGTGAAGCCATAAATTCAGCATATCAATCCTTAAAGTATCATAACTTTCGATTTATATATTTAAACAAATGTATAGACTACATCACGGTTCCAGCGGCGCGGTGCATTGTGGGATGCATCAGAGCAAAACAAATCAGCGAGAAGCACATGGCACATGCTAATACACTGGGTGCAGCTATGAAATGTGCTAGTTTCAGCTCATCTCAGCTCTTGTTTGAAACATAGAATACCAACTAAAAATATATATATAATAAATTAAGATATTAATCTTTTATCCAGCATTGCATTTACATCAATATAATCAGCACATCTTATGCCATGTGCATTTAGATTTAGACAAATCTGGTCACTCAGACTAGTGTTAGAGCCATAGCCAAAGTCAGTTTTACTTATTTTATTCATGTTTTTATTTATTTCATGTTTTTATTTATATCCTTTTAAAAAATATTTATATCCTTTTTTTATTTATATCCTTTATTCTCTCCATAGCATGTAAGCCTGGGTACCCAGGCTTGTTTTCAATGCTGGCCAGTTGTAGTGTTGGTGTTGTCTTACCAAACAGTAGCTGCTGATAAGTTATTTGATTGTCTGCATTTCAGTAGCAGATAACAGTAGCAGATAGATATGTTGGTACGTTTAGTAGCCTATGTTATTTCTTTTTGGCCCTCTTGGCATTGTATTTTTGTTCTATTCTTATTACTAGGTTAGTTGTTTTCTTAAGGTTCTATGTTAGTGTTTTGGGGTTTTCTTGGGAAGAGTTTTCCGTTTTTTTTCTACTTAATTCTATACCAGCCTATTTTATTTACATGTCCATAGGCTTGTACGGAATAGGTGGTTGAGTTATGTTTGTTTGAAATTGATTTATATTGTTGTTGGATATGTTTTCTGGCTTATATATTTCGGTTATCCCGCCCTGGGCTGTCCAGTTGGTGGGCCGTGACATATCACCTGCCCCCTTGTGGTGCAGTTCAGTTGGGGTTCCCAGTTTTTAGTTTGCACAGATATTTTTTGTACGTTTTTAGGTCAGGGATTTGTCTTTCTTTCCCCGTTTGCGCATTCCATGCCTTGGCGGCCATTTCCAGTGTGCTCCTTTCATGGGCTTTGATCTGGCTTCTGGTCTGTCTTAGTATTGCTGCCTTGCTTGCTCTGGTGTCCCTTAGTGGTTGGGTTAGATGCTTAATGTCTTGGCTATATCCATATGCTAATGTTTTTAGGTGGATTATCCTTCTGTTCTCTAGTAGCTTTACTTTAGTTCTTTTGTGTAGGTCATAAGTGGGGTGTAGTTTGTCTACTTTCAGGCATATTTTCAGGGCCCTATTTTGTAGTATCTGCAATTTTTTAAGTAGCTCTTTTTTAGCACCCATGTAGATTACATCCCCATAGTCAAAGTAGGGGAGTACCATGCCTTTGAAGATTTTTATTGACATATCTTGTGTCATATACTTTCTTAGTTTAGCAAATAGTCATAGTTTGTGATTTACTTTTTGTATGATTTTTGTTACACACAGATTGTAGTTTAGCTGGCTATCTAGTTCTATGCCTAGGTATTTGTAGTCTTTCCAGTGTTTGCTTTCCTAGTGTGCATTGTAGGTTTCTTCCTGTGATTGCTGTATGTGAGAAGAGTACGGTTTTAGATTTATTTGCATTGATGGTTATTTTATTGGATTCACACCAGCTGTCCAGCTTTAGCAGGAGGTTGTTCAGTTTGGTTGCTACCTCCTCTACTGTGCTTCCTTCTGCATATACGACAGTGTCATCCGCATATAGCTGGAGACATTCTGTCTCCAGCCATTTTTCTAGGTCATTTATGTATAGTATAAATAATAGTGGTCCCAGGACTGATCCTTGGGGTACACCACAGGTGATAGTTTGTTGGTCTGAGAGTGTACCATTTACTTTAGTTTTTTGCTGCCTGTCGTTTAGGTAGCATTTTATCCAGTTTATTGATTTGGATTTAATGCCCATGTTGTTTAATTTTCTTATTAATATGCTGTGGTCTACAGTGTCAAAGGCTTTGCTGAAGTCGATGAAGGCTGCTCAAACTAATTTCTTTTGGTTCAATGATGCCAGCACATCACTTGTTAGGTTTGCTATTGTTTTTGATGTGGAGTGGAGTTTTCTGAAACCTCCTTGCCTCTTGTTTAGTATATTGGTTTTTTCCAGGTGCTCATTTATGTGCCTGTGGAATATTTTTTCAATTAGCTTGCCTGGTGTTTGCAAAATTGATATTGGTCTGTAGTTCCCCATGTTTTGTTTGTCACCACTTTTGTATATGGGGGTGATGGTTGCCATCTTCCATGCTGTGATGAAGTGTCCCTGCTCAAATGATATGTTGAACAGGTCGACCATGGTGTCTGGGATGGCTTGGAGTGCCTCTTTTAGTATTTTTGTGGGGATTCCATCTATCCCACTTGGTTTGTTTTCATCTATGTCATTTATTAGCTGTGTTAGTTCTCTTAGATCACTTTTGCAGGTGGGGATTTCATCCTGGATATTTTCTGACTTGTTTTCCCAGATTCTTGTGAATTTCTTTGATAACCTTTGTCCTACCGTGGCAAAGTGTGTATTTAGTTTGTTTGCTGCATCACTATCTGTGTGCGTATTTCCATCCTTATCCTGGAAGCTTATGCGTTCTTCTATCTTATTTTGGGGGAATAGTAAGCTTACATTTTTCTCGAACTTAGTTGCATTGCTTCCCCAGTCCTTGTCTTGTTTTATTATATATTTCTTTTTTGCTGCCCTTACTGCTTTGAGGGAGTTGTTTCTGGCAGTATTATAGGCCCTTTTATCCTCTGGGTCTTTAGTACGTTTCACTTTGTCACGTAGCCTTCGTTTTGTTGCAATATGCGTTAACAGTTCCCTGTCTACCCACGGGTCTTGGTTTCTCTGTATTTTTAGTTTCTTTATGGGACACATCTCATCTAATGATTGTTTTATTTCTGTGACAATGTTATTCCAGTAGATATCAGTGTCATCTCTGTCTGTTATGAGGTTGTCTATATTTTCATATAGGTGGTTTTTTAGTGTTTCTTTTGAGTAGTTTTTTAGGGATCTGCCCATCTTATATTTATATTGGCTTGTGCTTTTGAGTTTTTTCCTCATTACATATATTAGCTCATGGTCACTTATACCCCAGCTTCTAGTGCCCCATTTTGTGGCATGGTTTGAGTTGGTTAGTATTAGGTCAATTGTTGAGCTATTGTTTCCTAGTCTTGTGCTGTCTGTAATAAGTTGCTGTAGCCCTAGGATTTTGATAGTGGTTTGTAGCATTAGTTTATTTTTGTCGTTGCTACTGTAGTTTATGTTGAAGTCCCCTAGCACAAAGATTTCTGCATTTGTTAGTTTTTGCACTGTATTTATACTTTTCTCTAGAGTTTCAAGGAATGTTTCAGTATCCCCGGATGGTGGTCTGTAGAGGCTTGCTATGGCTATGTTAGCCTGCTTCTCGTTTTTTATTAGGCACCATAGTAGCTCCAGGTGTTCACTTGAGTTGTTTGCTATTTTTAGGGCCTCAGTGTCTAGATTCTTTTAGGTTTTGCAATAGATTGCAACACCTCCACCTTTTTTTGTTAGGTTTGCTATATTAATTTGCTGTCTGTCATTACGTACAAGCCTATATCCTTCTATGTTGAGGGTGTTGTCTTAATGTCACTCAGTGAACCATGTTTCTGACAGTGTTAAAACATCAAGATTTTCATTTTTTAGGTGCATTTTTATTGTGTCTATTTTATTGGATGCACTGTGGCAGTTTAGGTGGGCAAAGTGCGAGCCCCTTCCCAGCCTGCATTCAATTGGTTAATGACATATGTAGAACTAGAAAATGAGTAGGGTTAATCAGATATTAGTTATATATTTCTCTGATACAAGTGTATGTTGACACATTTGGCATTTTAATATTTAGAACAAGAATTAATAATGGAGATGTGGATATCACTGATTGTTTTGTGTGGAATTGTATGTTTCTTAGCTTAAAATGTTTAATTATGGCTAGTTTTGTCTTAGATATATTCATCAGATCATTATATTGCATGTGTGTATACATGTTTATGCCAAATTGTTATGTATTTCTATTTATTTTGAATAAAATGCCAGTTTTGGCCTACGCGTATCGGCAAACTCAATGGCAGTACGTATGCCTTTGCTTTGCTCCCAGCGACGTTTTCAGCGCATGTGCAGTCGGAACCGTGATGTAGTCTATTGGTACTAACCAAATACTTCAATTTAAACATTCTTTTATTGGTGCAAAAATAGTACATTACCAATATTCAAATAGCCATGTTTAAAATACGCTGGAAACCATGTGAAGCTTTTTCCCCAGGTATGCCGGTAGTAATTGGATAAATAAAAAAACCATAGTGCTTAGACAAAAACGTAGTAGGTTTATAAGTATGTTTATAACAGTGTCTCACCCATGGTTATCAGATTGTAGTATGTCTCTCAATGTCTACAGTGATTATATATACACATGATATCATTATTAGGTATATAACAGTGATAACCAAAGTTTGATAACTGAGCAACTAGACTGGATGGTGGAATGAGTTAGAGCGTCCGTCTCCCGTTTTGGTAGACCATGGGATCGTGGGTTCGAACCCTGGTCGAGTCAAACCAATGACTTAAAAATTGATACTTGTCGATTCCTAGCCAGGTGCTCGATATTATTAGGATAGGGTAAGGACTGGTTGGGATATCAGGTCATGGTGCTGGTGGCCTGGTCTCCCAGTGGGGCAGCACTATAAAGTCGCCATGAGTGCGCACTGTCACAAGTCGGTACCTGCCATGATATGACATTAGATGTTGCTAGGACGTAAAACAACAACAAACAAAAATTGACAACTAAGTAATTAAGTTCAGGAGAATATGTCTTCCTACACTGTACAAATGACCACTATTCACAGTTGATCATGCTGAGTAAATGAGTAAATTGGTCATGGCACTGCCCCTTTAAGAGTCCTTCATATTGTAGTCACACAAAAGTCCGTCTCTTGAACGTGTTAATAAGATTACAAGTTATGGTGAGGTCAGCCAAAGATTTCCTGTTCACTTAATCAATATTTCTGAAATAGACAGGTGCTTATAAACTAATGAATATTTAGGATATACCCGGTGGAGTTGGTGTAGTTCTCTCAATATCCGCCCAGTTATGTAGCTTGCTGTCCTCACGTGTGATCTCGTGATATGTGCAATGGCCCTTTTGGGGAACTTTAACTGGCAAATGGCACATGCCCTATATATACGGCTGACATCGCCTGTCTCCCGGATAAATAATAAAAACAAGCTAGGCCTATCTCACACTGATTGCCAGCCGTTTGTGTCATAATTCTACACGCAGTGTGATGGACGAATGTAACTGGTTGAGATCCATAACCACAAATTGATTATACAGATTACATACGTTTATACACTGATAATAGCTTTAAATTACCTCCAAGCATACTGGTTATTAATTATATTAACATTATTTTATTGTTATTAAATAAACATCTAATCCACACCTTAGTGTATCTTGAATGTTATCTTTTAATTAAAAAAACACAATTCACACTTTAGTCTATATTGAATTTGATCCGTTAATGGCAATGTACAGAGTGTATTTAACCAGATATAGGCTTACTGCACGGGAAGAACTAATTTCCTCATCATTAACGTAATTGCAGTATAATTTATCTTAAAACCACATCGGTCAAACATGGCTACACTTCTAGATTATAGTGGTAACTAGGCCACGAGGCCAACCGCTATTGGATATCGCTTCACTCAAGTTCGTCATTCTTGGATTAGTTCTCAAAGAGTAAGTAAGTCCGCCCATGGGCAAGGACTTGTTGGCTACATAGCGGAGAACGGCTGCTCCGTGTGGTGCGTCAGGTGGGTGGTACACAGTAGCAGGCTCTATTAGGGGCGCCTACCGGAAGTCATTCATATGTGGGCAGCCAGCGCTGCTGCATCTGGAACTGGTCAGCTTCCGCCCGATGCCCCATGGGGCAATTAGAGGATCCTGGTACATTCCCCACAGATGCTCCTACGAACTGCTGCATCCAAATTCTAATGCATGTGGAGCCACTGGTGTGGAGATCATAGGCACAGCCAGGACGTTGCCCATAGCTGAGCACACTGGTCAAGAGTGCGGACCAGATTGCTGCATTATCAGTAATCTAATGCCTGAGATCTGTCAAGGCAGTGGGAATGCCAGAACTGACGCACAGTTGCAAATGGAAGAATATCCAACCAGCTATGTGCTATCAGATAACATGCCCAGCCAGCTTCATGCTGTCAGAAAAGGTATCTGGCCAGCTTCATGCCATCACAGATTGGATCCCTGAAGCCTGTGGGATTGGTAGGTGTTTGCCCTACTTACAAGTTGTGGTGATCAACAGTTAAACCTCATCATCATCATCATCATCATCATGCTGTCGGTTGTGATGCGACAAAGACTGCTTTCATTACTTGACTGCCGCTCTCCATTTAGCTCTCTGCTGTGAGAGTTGCGCCCATGAGTCGGTCTAAAAAAGACTGATTTTCCGCTGTCGACGGAAGATGAGCTCGAGCAGCGCGGTCCTTGGTAACCCGGGCGACGACCGAGTCGGTATGGTGTTTTGTGCGGTTGTACATTTCATGAAAGCTGCCTGCAAAAGTGTTGAAGTGCTGCTGGCTTTTGCAAGTTACCAGCGGCACTCTCTCGGGGAGCAAATAGAGGTTTCACACCGGCAAGAACATGTCAAGACAGGCGCAAAACTATTTGTCCCTGCAGTGGCTGGTCGGGAGATGTTGGGAGTTCCATACATCAACCGCCCTTAATGCTGCCACAGTGACATGGTTTTCTGTTTAGGGTTTGCTCCCTTAGCCTTTGGTTCTGTCAAGAACCTGTACCACAAGGCAGTGGTTTACAACTCTGCAGGGCAGGGGTGTTAAACTCCCTGAGGTATTGCTATACCTATAAAAAATACCACAACAAAACAATCTAGGTGTATATATCCAATTAATAATAGATAAGTCCAGTAGATAAACATATAATATAATACGGAATGAAAGGTTCCGATTAATTATGTGATGTATAACGTATTACGCGAGAATAAAGATTCACAAGGTAATATTACTTATTATTATTATTATTGTTATCCTCCATAAGATACAACACTGTACCGGTGGCGCCATCTCACACACCTTGTCTCCCCCCGGATGTTGACCAGTGTCAGTCGCACTATAATGCTTATAGTATAATCATTATACAAGTATAATTAATGGGAACGTGCAATACACACATATATATGTGATGTATAAGTTATACATCATATTTCTGTGTGTGTATTGCATGTATTACAACTGTGTCAAGATTAGTTATTGACACTGTGGCGCCACCTATGTGAGGAAATTGCATTCCCAACGCTTGCAAAAACCTGCACCATCAAAGGGACACCTTTAAGTTGACAACTCTCCGGGTTGCCATGGGAACTAAGGAATTTCTCATAGCCATCAAATGGTTGCCATAGCAACCAGTTGTCATAACAGCCACCTCAGACGGTGATAATGGCGTGAGGTCTGGAATCGGACCTGAGGAGTCGCTCATGTGAAACCTGCCAGTCTCTCAGCGGAAACTTCCGGTGTGCGGAGACGGGATGCATCAAGTCATGTGGTGTCTGGTATGGAAGCAAAAAAAAGAGTAAAGTTTGTTTTATTTAATGACGCCTCTAGAGCACATTGATTTTCATCATCGGCTATTGGATGTTAAGCATATGGTCATTCTGACACAGTTAAACCTACCCCAACAAAAAGACAGGTTGGGGGCAGGCAGGATATGTGGGTAGACTCAACAAGAGCACAAGAGGTCTCACCATCTTCACGTTAACCCATAGAATCTGACAAATCAGCAGATCTTTCATAGCCAGCTCCACACTGTCATGTTGTACACTGTACAGCTCACTGAAAATACAGTGAGATCCTATAGCCGTTGGTCCTCGTGGCTTTTATATTAACACAATAATCCCTATTCTGCTGCATGATAATAACGGAATGGTATATTATAGAGCGGGGAGTGGCTCAGTGTAGCTCTTCAAGCAGAGCCGATGAACGCTGATAGTGCTGTGCGGGTTGACTGTATGATTGGAGAGTGTAACTGACTCATGTGTGTGTAACATGACGTGCTCACTGGTGACGCCGACTGCAGACGTATAGCCGGACGGAAGGGCAGCAAGGGTCACTATGAGGAGCCGGACTTGGCTAAAGACAATTCCCAAAATGCATAAGACAGTTATAATATGATGCAATACTGGCATTCAGAATTACGCTTATAAATCACTTAGTAAGGACTGAAGCTGCGACTCAGGACGATGGGTCGCAGCTACAGCTTACGTGGAGGAAGGGTATACGTATGTGAATTATATACATAGGCCTATGCCACGATACCCGTAGTGGTATTTTACCTTATTTGAAATACACACTAAGACAATTTCACTTCAAAGCTGGGCTGGTATGCAGGAGTCAGTGTTAGTGGCGTTTGGTGTTACAGCCTGTTACCGTTTAGCTATCACCGACGTCGGGAACTGTGTCAAGTGGTATGCAGGAGCGCGTAACACTTACATCATAGCTAAACGTGGAGTTATTTATAGATTTGGGAAATCCCTCCATTCAACAATATGAATAACGCCACCAATGCAGTGGCGGCGTTAATATTGGTTTGAATTTAGGGTTAAATTGGTAAAATATCACTTATGGCGTATGTAATTCTGTTAAATATGACAGCATTGAATAGATTTGGGGCTAATATATTGCCGCCGATGTGGCGGCGGCAGCGGCGTCGACAGTATGGATATCGACGTCCATGGGACGGCGGTGGCGATTTGTTTACTTTACATTCGTCGATTCGAAAATATTAATATCACCGCCGTTGCGGTGGCAGCATTAATATTGCTTCGAATTTAGGGTTAATTTCATGAAATTTCACTTATTGCGTATGTAATTCTGTTAAATATGACAGCATTGAATAGATTTGGGGCTAATATATTGCCGCCGATGCGGCGGCGGCCACGGCGTCAACAGTATGGATATCGACGTCCATGCGGCGGTGGTGGCGATTTGTTTAATTTACATTCGGCGATTCGAAAATATTAATAGCGCCGCCGTTGCGGCGGCAGCGTTAATCTCGCTTCGATTTTAGGGTTAATTTAATAAAATGTCACTATTTGACTATGTAACTTTGTTAAATATGACACCATTGAATAGATTTGATACCTAACACCGCTGTAAAGTAGCTATATTTCTGGTTTACCTTAACCTAGTTTAAGCTTCTGGTGTTAGGCCTATCACTGACTCGTGCATGCCATTTTTCCCCGCTAAACGGGAATTCCGGCCAAACACCGTTTTTCCTCACTATCACTGACTCCTGCATACGGCCCCTGCAGTCCGAATAAAGCATCACAATTTCTCAATTATAGTACCTATAGGGCCTACATACATACATGACCGGACGGGATGGCCGAATGAGTTAGAGCGTCCATCTCCCGTGTTGGTAGATCGTGGGTTCGAATCCTGGTCGAGTCAAACCAATGACTTTAAAATTGATACTTGTTGCATCCTAGTCTGGCGCTCGGCATTATTACAAGGACTGGTTGGCTCAGTGTCAGGATAATGTGACTGAGTGGGATATCAGGTCTTGGTGCTGGTGGCCTGGTATTCCAGTGGGGCAGCACCATAGTCACCATGAGTGCGCACTGTCACAAGTCAGTACCCGTCATGATATGACCTTAGATGTTGCTAGGACGTAAAACAACAACAAACAAAACAAACATACACACACATACATACATACGCACACACACACCTTGTATATGTGACGTCCTATACACAAATAGACTGAACTGAGACTAGTATTCATGTGTGGTCTCTGTGGCCTAGTGGTTAGAGTGTTGAACTTGAAATCTGAAGTTGTTTGGTGGTGTTGGTTCAAACCCCATACACTCCAGGGCCCGTATTCATGTGCTGGTGCCAATGCCGTAACCACGGCTACGGTAGCCCTTCACGATTAACGGTGGAAAATCCGTATTCATGTGCCTGTGCCAGCGCTAGCCGCCGACCGTAGCCTAGGCTAAGCTACCCCAGTTTCAAATCAAGTTTAACTGCAAGCTGCGCCGGTTAGTGTGAGTGTGTGGGTCTCAATCTATTCGATGCTATCATATTTAACAGAATTACATACTCAATAAGTGAAATTTGATTAAATTTGAACCCATATTAACGCCGCCGCTACCGCATTGGCAGCGTTATTCATATTGTCGAATCAACGAATGTAAAGTAAACAAATTGCCGCCACATCGACGTCGATATCCATACTGTTGAATATCAACAAAACAGGCCATCGGCGGCAATTTATTAGGCCCAAATCTATTCAATGCTGTCATATTTAACAGAATTACATACGGCATAAGTGAAATTTTATCAATTTAACCCTAAATTCGAAGCGATATTAACGCTGCCGCCGCATCAGCGGCGATATTAATATTTTCGAATCGACGAATGTAAAGTAAACAAATCGCCGCCACCGCTTCGACGTCGATATCCATACTGTCGCACATCAACAAAACACACATCTCCGCCGCCATCGCCGCCGAATCGGCGGCAATATATTAGGCCCAAATCTATTCAATGCTGTCATATTTAATAGAATTACATACGCAATAAGTGCAATTTAATCAAATTAACCCTAAAATCGAACCATTATTAACGCTACCGCCGCCTTGGCGGCGTTGTGCATATTGTCGAATCGACGAATGTAAAGTAAAAAAATCGCGGCCACCGCTTCGACGTCGATATCCATACTGTCGCATATCAACAAAACGCACATCGCCGCCGCCACCGCCACATCGGGGGCAATATATTAGGCCCAAATGTATTCAATGCTATCATATTTAACAGAATTACTTACGCAATAAGTAAAATTTTATCAATTTAACCCTAAATTCGAACCGATATTAACGCTGCCACCACATTGGCGGCGTTATTCATATTGTCGACTCGAGGGAATTCCCAAATCTATAAATAAACTCACGGTTAGCTATCCGCAGCGGCTTGGACATTGGTGAATACGACTTGACCTATTTCTCCAACCCGCCGCTAGCCGCAGATAGCTACCCCAGAGCTGTCGTGTAGCACCGGCTACGCCTGGCACCACTACATGAATACGGGCCCAGAACCTTTTTACATTCAACAACAAAAAAACTTTTTCATCTATATGTGTTTCTCATTGAATTATGCAATGTAATTACACAAATATATTTTCTAATTGAACTACTCTAAAGAAGATTGAAAATACCCCAGTTTTACTCTCCCTTCTCTCCACTCACCCAGCCATTTTTAAAACAGCAGCTGCCAGCTAGTCCCAGCCTCAGAACTGACCCACTTCTGGTGGTGAGGTGGGTCCCCTAGTCTCCCCACACATATTTGGTTCTTTAAACATAAAAACTAAACAAGGTTGTGCTTGGAGAGCATTTGTCGGAGTACGGTTCCCGTCGCCATGACGCATAGCTAGCCACTTTAAAATTTGTTTTATTTGTCTAGCACAATTATTCACGCTGACTAGGCAGATTGGTCCTAAATCTGTAATTGACAATGAACTATACTAACTAGTTCTAGTGACCCGACGCGGTGGCCTAATCGGTAGAGCGCAAACTTCCCATGTTCAAATTCGATTTCGAGGATAGGACAAAGACTGATTCACACAGAATTTGGATAATGTGACTGCGTGAGATATCGGGTCATGGCGCCAGTAGCCTGGTCTCCTAGTGGGACAGCACTATAAAGTCACCATGAGATTGCACTGTCACAAGTCATCATGATATGACCTTCATGGCTTAGACGTTGCTAGGATGTAAAACAACAAACAAACAAGTTCTAGAGTGAACCCTACTGACTGGTCTATGTGCAGTCTTAACGCCCTGACACATTACGACGCATCTCACAAGCGTGCGACCAATGAGTAAAATCACTTTTTTACATCGAGATGCGTCAAACTTTTCGGCGCAGGGTGAAAAGTTGGACATCAGCGCAACGTAGTGGACGTAAACGTAGTGTCAATCCGATGTAGTGGTAATGTATGTCGACGCATAAGAAAAAAAACTAAAAAATGTTGGCGCAACGTGTGGCTAACGTGCCTCTCGCGCGTGCGGCGTTTACCTAGTGTTGGCATAACGCGCTCCCAACGTACCGCTAGCGACCATTGAATGTGTTGCACAATGTATGAGAGCATAGTGCCAGCGCATGAGCGACTCATAAAAGGTACTTCTACACTTTTAATTACCAACTTTTACGAATAATATAACTTTTTGTATAAAAGACAAGTTGTTTTTGTTTGTTTTGGGGGAGTTTTCAGTCGCATTGGTGTGCTGAAGGCTGCAAATCTGCAGCACTGAATGGGCACCGCTGAAAGCAGTCCCATGTGGTCGGGACTTGGCTTCTGATGGGTAGTGATCAGAGGAATTGGGGGGGGGGAAGCGGGAGGGGGGTGGGGGGGGGAGGAAGGAAAAAGGCAGCTTACGGAGCCCAACCACATGTAAACGTGCCGGCTGGTGGTGTGGGTGGTGTAAATAGGTCAAGTGAAAGCACTACAGGTAATGAAGGAAAACAGGGTAAGAATGAAAAGTAAGAGAATGAGACTCTCTGGTTTATTGCTTATATAGGTTCTCAAGATTCAAGATGGCCGTTGTCACATGATCCTATTCATCAATCACAGTACAATGCAGTGCCTTGATTAATTGACCTTCCCTGATCCCCCGCCTCGACTCACCTTATGACCTCACTGCCTGATGATTACATTGATCTATTCTGATTGACCATGAGCTAATTGTTTCCCATTGTTAATTGACTAACAGATCACTACTTGACATTATTGATTACACTAAATGAACCAATAATGCCTAACTAAGCCTTCTGCAATGCTACATTACTGATTACCATGTTCTCCTTACACCTCATTTCTACTTTATTGATGAATAAAGCCACTTTATACCACTCCCGTCTCATCGTGAATTAGTGCTTAATCGGATTTGGTATCTGCTGTCATTTAGTCCAACATCGATACGCTTGTACAAGGCTTTTGTTTTACCGACTGTCAAAATAGAAAAAACCTGGGACGTCGATGGTAGACGCGTGGTTGATCGACAGGTCTTCATAGGATTAACATTACGGAACTCAATCCAATGAGAAAACAAGGCCTAAGTGGTTTGAATCGATGACCTAGTTTCAGGAACTATTTTCTTGCAAATCAAGACCAAAATCTTTGATTTCACCAATTTCAAGTCATTTCATGTCGAAATAATGACAAAAGATGAATCAATATGTCTTTTTGTACCTCCTGTACAAAGATAAAGCATCAAATATCAGTATTAACAAATATAATCACGGCAATAGAAATTCATATACGACAGCATTAACTCAGCGGCGTAATGTAAACAAAGCAATGACAGTGGTTCTTTTTTAACTTCAAAATCATAATGTTTAAATCAATATCATTAAATAATAATAGATTTACATGCTCTTGCTCAAGTTTAACCATACTCTAGTAGTATTAGAATGTTCTGTCTTCGTTGACGTCGATTTATGATGTTAAGGCATTTCTCCAGTGAAACGACGAATTTGTATTGAATAAAAGTGTCTCTGCGCTAGTTCTCCGTGAACTACGCCAGTCTCCGCTCTTGATATCGCTAACACAATCCAATGACCCTCAGCCTATGCGTTAGTTCTCCGTGAACTCAGCATTGTCCATCGCACTGCTGAAGTGAAATCATTGACTCAGTCACCTATGCTAAAGTTCCTCGTGAACCTTATTGCGAACATAGTGACCATCAGCATATGCTGCAGTTCTCCGCGAACTGAGCCTCGTGTTGATATTGCTGATATCACGAAGTCAATTTAATGTCAATGTTAAAGCTGCATACTTCTAGAACATCATCAATCCAAGCACCCATCAGCAGATGCTTTAGTTCCTCATGAACTTAGCATTGTCCATCACACTGCTGCCATGAAATCATTGACTCAGTCACATATGCTAAAGTTCCTCATGAACCTTATTGCGAACATAGTGACCATCAGCATATGCTGCAGTTCCTCGTGAACTGAGCATTGTCCATTGTTATTACTGATGTGATCTCAATGTTCAAGGTCTTGTGATCCTGTGATGTAGTCTTCGTAGAAGGCAACCGATGACTTCTTCTTAGACAGAAATTATCGATGTAACATATCAGTTATTATGTTTATATTCAATCAAATTATTTTAGAATAATAATATTCTCCAAGTATTTTAAAATTAAAAATTTAAATCTATAACCCCATAGATTATATAGATAGATGCTTTTGCCATATAATTAACGAGATGGAGACAGGTATTATATAATGGTTATTTACTTCTCATCGGAAAGGGCTCACATACGATACAAGGTCAATCTGACACATAATAACAGGTAGGTGCAATAAGTCAGATAGATACATATAGTCAAGTATGATATCAGATATGCAGAACATTGGTCAGTTATCATGGTACAAGATTGGTAACTGGCAGTCCAGAGCATTCGAAGCTTCCCCAGTCTGTGAGTCAAGTGGTTAAGGACCGGGACTCAAACTCTTAACCAATTTAAGGGAGAGTTTGAGGCCTAGGGCGTATCTGATCCCTAGGGACATATGTGTGGACTGCCGTAGAGGACCATGCGCCAAGCTCCATTATCTCCTTAAGCGAGCCTCCAGATGCAGCACATGCCTGGGCACCGCCCCTTCTGAGACTGTGTAGAGAGTAGTCCGTCAGGTGCAGTGTGTCCAGTGGCTAAGAGGGCCATTCGTAGTGCTGCCAGGAGGATCGGCGCTGTAAGGGGGGCCCCCTCTTGGCAGTGTGAAGGCAGGGCCTGCCTGCGGGGGAGCCTGGAGTCATGTAATGGCACGAGGCTGTCACTGGGCAGCACACGGAGTGGGGGCGTGGTGCGATGGATATGGCGTAGTCTTGTCCTGCTCTCCACCTAGTCTTTGTGGATCGTACTGTTACGGTGAGCCCTTCGCTTGTGAGTGTCATGTCGTGTCGTCGTAGTGAGTGGCCAGGGTCTTGAGGGGCGTGGCTGGCTAGCAGGTTCCCTTGTCTCAATAGTGTGGTGTAGCCAATCAGTATGGCCGCTATCAGCACAGCAGCATCTGATCCGGCAGTAATCAGGTGCCGGACCACTGCCTGTATTGATGATGGTGATAGGGGTGGGGCTTGTCGTGTTCTGTGGTTTGATAGTCTGAGTACTCCGTGCTTCATTAGGGTTAAGGGGTACGAGTCAAATGCTGAAGTGGTGCCCCCGAACAGGAGGACCCATGTTCTGGCCCCGCTAATATAATTCATTACAGTACCTGGTGCTATCAGGGATTCATTGAGTGATAGTGTTTAGGCGAGGAGGTCGTACTGGGCTGGGTCCAGAGGGTCGAAATGGTGGGTTGCTGCAAATCGTAGGTATCTCTTTGCTTGCACGGACTTGTTCTTCCACTTTCCGACCGCCAGCCCGGCGAAGTAGAGCTCCATCACCCTGGTGTGTGTGTTGTCTGGGTAACCTGGGGATAGAGGAGCAATTATAGTCGAGATCCACAGTAGAGACCTGTAGTGAAAATGTCATCGAATGTTTCAGTCAAATTCATTTCATGAGTGAGTTTGTTCGCTTTCTTAACAGCAGTATCGTCAATGCTTTTTCTACTGAGGGCATCGGCAAGGATCAGATCCTTTCCATGCTTGTGAAGAATCTCCACACGACAGTGTTTGGTGGCGGCATAGAGCCAGATCTCTCTGGCGCAGGCCATGAGGATAGGGTCTCTGCCCGCACCAGATGAGAGGACCTGTTGGCTTGCCATGTTGTCAGTGTTGATTACAATAGGGTAATCTTCCGGATTGTGAGGGGCGAGGTTCCTCATTGCGGCTACGAGGTTAATCGTCTCGAGGTGGGCAATGTTGGTATGTTTCCTCGTGATGTGATGTCGTCCGGGTAAGTTTGAGAGTAGTAGTGCTCACTGGAGAAGGCGCCACCCGCTTTCAGGCAGGAGTCACATTCTATTACCCATATATGTTTTCAGTGGGGTCTAACAGAACTATGCCATTCGAGTTTGTGGCGTATTGAAGAAACCACCTGATGTCAGATCTTAGCTCATCAGGCACATCGTGTTTACCGCGCATGGGGTGCTGCGTAGGGCATCGAAGATTCGTGACATGAAGCGTCTGGCTGGCTCCACACATTTGGCAATGTGGTGGAGCCTGCCAACTAGCCTCTGGATGTATTTTTTGGTTGCCTTGGGCTTCGTCATCCACGCGCGGCAGTCATTCATGGTGTCATCAAGTTTGTCTATGGGGATGCTAACTGTCATGTCATCTGTGGATATGACAAAACCGAGCCACTCAAGGGTCTTAGTCGGGGATATGCACTTATTGGGGGAGAGATCCAGACCCAGTGTGTCTGCTAGTCGCTTGAAGTCGTCATATGCGGCGGTCGATGCCTGGAGTGTGGGTGCCATGCTCACAAAGTCATCAAGGTAGCAGTGTACAAAGTGACCTTGTTTTCGGAGCAGGTATACGCCCACATTCGTGATCTGAGCACATGCCATAGAGGATGTCCTACCCCCGAATGGAGGAGCGGTATCAGTGTAGTAGTTTCCGTGATGCCTAGCAGGGGAGTGGAGAGAGGGCGAATCTGGAACGGTCTGGCAGTCGCGTGATGTAGTAACTTCCCGTGGCGCCATCTGGAGGAACTCCGGGAACCAAGTTATGCTTGTAGTGTACCACTGGGTTTCTGCCAGATGGCGCCACCATGCCGGTGTAAGTCAGTTTGTGTGGTTCCCGTCTCCGCCGTAATACCCCAGTCACACGAGAGCCTGCGTTCGCCGCCAACCTCCTTAGGCCCAAAAGGTCGCCAACCTCCCAGCGTCCCATTCGATACATTGATTCAATTACGTGGTCAGTGCCAGGGCGGGGCCAGGTCGGCACCAGCTATCGCCGTATCAGGGCCGGGGCGGCACCAGGGCAGCATCAGGGCGGTGCCATAGTGCCTACCAAAAAAAATAAAAAATCAGCGCGGCATTGCATATTTTGGCGCCGCTAGGTCGGTGCCAGATCACCGGCAACTCGCCAACCCAGGGCGGCGCCAGGGCAGCGCCAACCATTTTGAATGTAGCCACCGGAACAGGGCGCAAGGAGGTTGCACGTGCAGCAGCAGCAACCTCCTTGCGTCCAAAATGGACGCCGGGAGGTTGGCGTCCTCGCGGCGACAGCACTCAATCAGGGTGTAAGGAGGGTGCAAGGAGGATGTTTTGACGTCGCGAATCGATCGTTAGTGAACGCAGACCTCGTGTGACTGGGGTATCAATTACCAATGTTACGCGTAACATCCACAATGATCATTAATATGTTCCTATAACATGAATAATGTCAATAATATACATCTCCAGTATCAAAATCATTATATGTTCTCGAAACACTAATAATGTTAATGATAAATATCTCTAGTATCAAAAGATCATTAATATGTCCCTATAACACAATTAATGTCAATGATAGTTTTAGCTAGTTAATATTTGATAATACATGCAATGTTCAATCATATGTCTATGTCAATGGAACAAATTAATACTGTAATACATGATAACATTCATCAATTATGCAATGAATTTTCAATGAATCTTTCATGCAACATCCCATATGTACATGATTTTTCAAATGAATACCCTTTATGGACAACCCTGTCTAGGATAATTTCAATATGAAAGACATCTCATGACAATAATGTTAATAATGTATCTTCATGAATTTCAATGAACACATCTCCATGCAATAAATGATAACATTCAACCCTACTCATGCATTATAAATGAACCATTTCTCAACCTCTGACTATGACATTTAAAGACCATTGCTCACGGACACAGCTGACTCAGAGGCATGAGTGGGTTAATCAAGGCTTTTATTCGGGCGCTGCCCACCCAACTGCATGTACATTGACTGTGTATCATCGGGCAGGAAGCGAACGAGCGAAGGCCCCGATATATTGGGGAAATGAGATGTGATGAGGGCATATGAGTCATGTGAACGATTTAACAAACGAGTAATCAATTACCTTAAAGTAGAATAGCAATAGTAAATGATAAACATATGAGATAACAGTACAGGGTAAATTATCAGAAATGTGACATTTAAGTAGCTGTGATCTGTCAACTGCGCGGGTGTCAGTTGCTCATTAGATGGTATTCTTTATTTTTTACTTTAAATGCTTGATTGGTTTTCGGTTTTGTTGATTGTTGTGGGCACAATCAACTGCCAAGCCATGGGTGGTCTTTTGTTGAGTGTTTTTATTTTCTGATGGCATGTATTAGGGCGGCATTTGCTTTGTTGGAATCTCTCTTTATGATGTATTGTTTGTGGGCGTTAGAAGCCCACCCTCCGAAGCACTGAACTTCGAGTTCAGTGCTTCCGGAGGCGAATGTGACGGTTGCCGCCGCCTTGCATATGGCAAAGCCGAGCCTGAGTGTTATGTGGTCAAGTGGTAGTGTCGGCACCTCCTGCAGCCTGAAGTAAATGCGTAGGTGCGACGTGGAGTTGGCCACGGATGATGGGTACTGTCGGGCCGCTAGCTCCTCGATCCAGCATCGTATCTCCATCGGTGTGGGCTTGAGGGGGGTCGCTCCATCGGTTTGGCAGTGGCGGTTGTAGGCCACAACCGTGGTCCTGTAGTTTGCCCAGGTGCCCGTGGCACTTGCTCCCAGCTGCCTCCCCTCCGCTGCTTCCGTGAGTGTGATGTACTGTGGGTCTGCGGGAGAGCAGTGGTGCAAGTTGTTGGTATGCATTAGTTGCGGGTGTGATTGGTGAGATTTTGCATTCGAGGCATATACGTATTGCCTTATTACGGTGGTTGAAACTGATATGGGCCCTGCTCAGGGCGTCGGCGAGCACGTTATGTACGCCTTGTATGTGTTCATATGATATTTTGACGTTGTGTACAGCCTGGAACATCCAGGCCGCTCGAGCTATCTGCAGTAGGCGGGGGTTGTGTCCTCTGCCTGTGGTGAGGACCTGCACTGCCGCCATGTTGTCGCATCGTATCATGATGTGTCGTCCTCTGTCCCCTTTTCGTATGAGTGTGTGCAGGGCGATGAGGATGTTCGCGGCTTCTAGCTGTGTAATGCTTTCTTGGTCGTCAGCTGCGTGTTCATGAAGCTGTGCGGAGTAGGCGTGTTGTTCGTCGGCTCCACCTATTCCTCCCATGCATGCATCAACGACAATTTCTCTATCGGGTTTGTTGGGTGGTATGATTAGTGTGCCATTCCATGTGGGCAAACTCTGGGAACCAGGCCATGTCGCGCCGCATTTCATCGTTGACTGTGGTGCGGTTGCCCGTCATGTCGTGGAGGGCTTGGAGGAGGCGGCCGACGAATAGCCTGGCTGGTGGTATACACTTGGATAGATGTAGTAGCTTCCCGAGCAGCGATTGGAGCTGTTTCTTGGTGACAAATTGTTTGTCTGCGGTCTTGCGTACCATGTTAATTGTGTTGTTGATCTTGTCGTGCGGCATTGTGAGTGTCATGACTGGGGCATTGATGCAAATTCCCAGCCATCTTTCGGAAGGTGTGGGTTGCTGGGTTTTTTCTTCGGCCTCGGGGAGGCCGAGCTCCCTGAAGATTTCCCATGTTATTTTGAAGTGCTCCTCGCATTTGTTTTTGTTGGGGGCAACCACGATCAGATCGTCGAGATACATGGTTGCTTGTATCCCTTTGTTGCGGAGGATGTATATGACTGCTTCGACCACTCGTTGTACGTGGCAGCTCGAACCCCTGGCTCCGAATGGTACGGATATATCGAGATAATATTGTTCCTTCCATTTTGCGCCGAGCAGGGGCCAGTCGAGGGGGCAGGACCTGAAGTTCTTGTAGGCCCTGCTTATGTCGATAGTAAACATGTGGCTCCCCCGACCGGACTCCCTGAGCTCCTTGGTGAAGCTGTCCACTGTCGGTAAGCAATGTTCGCGTGTGTGGCCCAGTGAGGTGTTTTTAATTATATAGGCGTTTATGGATGTCTGTTGGGGAAAAGACATGTCAGCAATAATGCGGCGCTTTGTGGGGTCTGCCTTCTCCCGGGTCATAAGGGGTGAGACATGGAACCATTCTTTGAACTGAGGTGCTTTGTATGGGCCGTATAGGGCACCGCAACTTACCTCCTTTCTTATGTAATCGTCGACGGCTTGTGGAATTTGGCAGGCACTGGGGTGGTTTGTTGGTTGTGTCATGTCAGATTCCGGCCCCATGTATCCCAATGGGAAGCCGAAATCCATAAAGTATATTAATTGCTGGTGGTCGTGTGAGCTTGATAGGGACTCCCTCCATTGGGGGATGTTAAGTCCAGAGGGCACATGTATTCGGGCATGTGTGGCATTGGGCATCCCTGTGCGCTGCACTCTTTTGTATATTTCGGCTATATCCCGGTCGAGGCATCCATGTGCCTCTGGCCATGTGTCTCGACAGTGTTGCTGGTATGCTCCGGGGTTAATGTCAATGCGGCTCCCGGGCAGGTAGGCCGTGTCGGCCGTGCAGTGGTTGCGTATAGTGTTGAAGTCAAGTGATTGTTGAGGCTGGCGTCGTTGTGTCTGTCCCTGGCTTTTAATTTGTATCGTTTGATCGTGGTCGGGGTCGGTCAGTGCCTTGTGATGTGTCGGGGGAGTTTTGATGGTTTGGGGTGGGGGGGGAAGTTTGGGGCGGTGAGCCCATTTCTTCTCCCCCATGATCAGTTTTTTGGTGGGTAACTCCTAGTTTTGCAGCGACACTGCATCTCGGAGTGATCATAGAAAGCTTGTGTGATGCGGTAGCAGTGTGCACAGGTGTGTACCACATCACTTTGTCCATCCTGGTAGTGCTCGGGGTATATTAATGTTACTAAATTAGTCCAGAACTAAGCAGTCAAGCTAGTATTGCTGCTGCTGTCACGGTTAATCCGCCTAAGAGCATCTCGTTATTTTAGCCCAAAAGTAAACCTACGTTAATTCTGTTAATATGTCTGTTATTATATACCCGCAGATGGGTTAATCAACTGCATAAGGCCTATTTAGGCATAAGGCCCTTAATTACATATGATGCGCAGCGAAGGAGGAAGTCAAGGCAGGAGTGGGAAAAGCACACTTTATTAAGTAAAGTGTGGGGGGGCGGGGGGGAATGTACAATGGTGGGGAGGTAATGTACAAGGATAATAAAGTGCAAGGATGTAAAATGAGTGTCAATGTCAATGTTAGGGGATGGGCCCCGAAGCGCCCTCAGCCCTAGGTGGTGTGGGTAAGATAGTAAGGGTGGGTGGGTGGAGAAAATGGTCGAGGTGTATCTG
This sequence comes from Branchipolynoe longqiensis, assembly GCA_030323885.1. Classification (NCBI taxonomy): domain Eukaryota; kingdom Metazoa; phylum Annelida; class Polychaeta; order Phyllodocida; family Polynoidae; genus Branchipolynoe; species Branchipolynoe longqiensis. The sequence goes on along the minus strand of CM059195.1, from coordinate 7,227,019 downwards.
GCAGGGGTAGGAGGCGGAGTGGAGAGGGACAGCTGGGAGGCAGCTTATAAGCAGGGGAAGGAGAGGGGGGGGTTGTTGTTATGCAACCCCAACGGCCGGCGGCGGAGGAGAGAGGGGGGGGGGTACTCCTCCTTCACTGTGAATCAAGCGCAATGCAAGCATTATGAGCGATGCGCAGCGAAGGAGGAAGTCAAGGCAGGAGTGGGAAAAGCACACTTTATTAAGTAAAGTGGGGGGGGGGGGGAATGTACAATGGTGGGGAGGTAATGTACAAGGATAATAAAGTACAAGGATGTAAAATGAGTGTTAATGTCAATGTTAGGGGATGGGCCCCGAAGAGCCCTCAGCCAAGAGAGAGGAGAGGGCTCGAGGGGCAGCAGAGGCGGCGAGGCAGGGAAGGTATGCGTGGACCGGGCCGAGGTCGAGGGCCTGGGGCATGATGTCCTTGAGGGGGGAGTAGCCCTCGGCCCGGCGACGATGAGTCCTCCAGGTCGCGGGGGCAAGGGCAGGGATCCTAAGTCCGAGGAGGGCGGGACCTCGGACGCGGCGTATCGCAATCAGAGGCCAGGATTGTAGGGGAAGGCGTCGTGGTCAGGGTAGAGGTAGGTGAGCCCGAGGCGAGCCACCTCGGTCCGAGCAACCTCGGCGCAGGGCCCGGGGAGGTGGGTGCGGCTGAGGGCGTCGGCGAGGACGAGCTCCGCCCCGGGCTTGTGGAGGAGCCCTCGGCAGCCATGAGCCAGAGCTCGCGGGTGCAGGTGCCGAGGGCCACGTCTCGGGCCCGGCCGGATTCGAGGGCGGCCGCGGAAGCCAGGTTGTCGGTGTTGATGACAACGGTGGCCCCCGTGACGTCGTCGGGGAGGAGGGCCCGGAGGGCAACGACGAGGTTGATGGCCTCGAGCTGGTGGATGGTGGGGTACCGCTCCCGGAAGGCCGAGGAGTACCCTCGGGCGTAGCAGTGGGTCGGGGAGTAGGCGCCTCCGCCCGGGAGACAGGAGTCGCACTCGATCACCACTCGACGGACCTCAGGGGCGCGGAGGAGGCAGAGGCCGTTAGATGCGCGGCCATAGGCCGCGAACCACCTGAGGTCTCGGAGGGCTTCGTCGCCGAGGGTGATGGAGGCGGCTCCGTAGCAGGGCCATGAATTTCCTCGCCGGGAGGACACAGCTGCCAACATGGTTGAGGCGCCCGAGGATGCGCTGGAGGTCACGGCGCCCGAGGGTGGGGTGGGCGACCCGCGCCTCGCAGTCCCGGATGAGGTCCTCGACCTTGTCAGGTGCGATGCGGATGGTCATCGCCTCACTGTCTATGGCGAAGCCGAGCCAGGTGAGGCGGACTGCCGGGGGTGGCACTTCCCGGGGGCGACCTCCAGGCCGAGGGCCCCGACAAGGGCGATGAAGGCGTCGAAGGCCTGGCGGGCCCTCAGGAAGGTGCGCTCGCACCCGACAAAGTCGTCCGCGTAGACGAGGGCGTGGAAGCCCTCGCGGCGGAGGACCCAGGCGACTGCGGAGGTGACTCGGACGCAGGCGGCGCCGGAGGAGCGGCACCCAAAGGGGAGGGCGAGGTCGACATAGGTCGCGCCATCGAGGGTGATGCCGTAGAGAGGGCGGGAGAGAGGGTCGGCCCGGAGCTGACGGTAGGGGCGGGAGATATCCGCCGTCCAGGTGTAAGCTCCGGGGCCCTCTGCGACGAGGCGGCGACCCACGTCGGCGACACTGGGGAGGCTATAGGCGTGGGGCCTGCCGAGAAACTCGCGCCTGGGGATGCCAGCATTGACGCTGCAGCCTGGGGGGTATGAGAGGTCAACGATGACCCGCCTCTTGCCCGGAGGCACTCGTGCGCAAATGCCCAAGGCGAGCAGTCTCCCCCACTTCACTGCTCCCCCAGACGAACAACAAGAATTGATGTTCGTCTAAGAAGAGAAAAGTGGGCGTCACTACATCGGTTCTCGGAAGCAGTATCCTGAAAATAAACAATCCCATGACCATGTCCCTAAATGCGCAGGGGTGCAAATGTACCTCTCATTGTGTTTTGACCTGTAATTTAGCATGTAGCGTATTAAAAAAAAAAAAACCTATTCAATACATGCTGTAATATATGAAATTAATATCATTAAAATGGTTACATACTGAAACAAACCAAGAAAAATTCCACTGAGAATTTACTCAAGGTTTTCCATATGATATGCCCCTTTTGGCAGAGACTCAGCAATGGAATACTGATTAATTGCTGATAATTTTTGTTATAGTATACGTTTATCCTTTTCTCTTCTTAGACGAACATCAATTCTTGTTGTTTGTCTGGGGGAGCAGTGAAGTGGGCGAGACTGCTCGCCTTGTGCATTTGCGCACGAGTGCCGAGTGACTCGCATCTAGAGATGCGTGCTACTCGGTTTCACGGGTGCACAAATCGCCAACATTTGCATGGCCTCGGGTTCTCGGCCGTGACGCGTCGCTTGGGTACGTCAGTTGCGACTTTCCAAGCAACGAGAGGAGGTCGCGCGTTCGGATCCAGACCCATCAAACGTGTTTTTGCACGCTCTGATGTTTTAGCTGAGATTTAGGCCTTATTTATTGAAATTCTAAACTTATTTAACGTAATTAACCATGGGAGGGGATTCATCTATAATATTATAACCTGCTACTACGCCATCTTGTTAGTTTCGGTAAGAATAAACGGTTGTGAGCTCTTGGAAGGGTGAATTGGAACGTTCCTTGCATTCGTTACTTTCCTCCAGTATTAGTGTAGATTAACCGCTGAGGCAAAACCTGTTATTCGATTGCTTTATATGTAATTAAGGGCCTTATGCCTAAATAGGCCTTATGCAGTTGATTAACCCATCTGCGGGAATATAATAACAGACATATTAACAAAATTAACGTAGTGTTACTTTTGGGCTAAAATAACGACATGCTCTTAGGCGGATTAACCGTGACAGCAGCAGCAACACTAGCTTGACTGCTTAGTTCTGGATTAATTTAGTAACATTAATATACCCCGAACGCCGAGGGGACAGCCAGTTAGTTGAAATAACCTAATATAGATATCCTTTAGGCCGATAAATGCATGCGATGGCAAATCCAGTATTTAGACGAAACTCTGGCTGGCCGCCTTTAGTACGGGGTGGACACCGACGGCGACTGGCTACCTGCAGACGGGACGAGAGGCTGCGGCGGCCCACGACAAGGCCAAGGAAATACACAAGGAAACAATTACATAATATTAACACGAAGGCTCGCCTTAAGCGGGGGTGGAATAGCCCGACGGTTAAACTGGTGCCATGACCAGGATAGTAAGGAGTGTAATACCTTTTGGTTCACGTTTTATATGCATTTATTAGAAGAAAAACGGTGTGTTGTCTTGCTTGACAGCGCATTTGTCTTGTGACAGTGGCACACGGCCACTGCCTTCATGCTACACGACGTGAATTGACGATTTAGGGGGGTACTTGGGTTACATTCCTATAAGGGCCTACTAGTGTTAGCTGAATTGGTACCCCTGTTTTATTTTGCGGCTAGTCGATTAACATTCGCTGTGAGGCCAAGAGCCTATGAGCCACAGTAAGCTAAGAATCGAAAGGCGGTTCGCCATAATAACGGTGCACCCTTATGTCGCTCTGAATGGAGGAGTCATACAGGACGAGGATTAGCTACCCCGGCATAAGGTAATGCGCGCGTTATATTTAGCTAGAGTAGTAAAAAAAAAAATTCGCTATTGCGGCCTTCCGGCGATTGGAGTCGGTTAGAAATAAGGATGAGTTAGGCCGGAGGCAGTAGCTTTGCACTAGTCCGTGTAATTCCATTTGTTACAGCGTCTCCTAGCGACGAAACGCGTCGCGAGATGGAGGCGACATCAGAAAGCGTTAGTGGAGCATTAGGTCAGTCGTACAGTGACCACAAGACAATTTGGTCGGTTGTCTATTTTGGACTTTAATTTCACTTTTCTTTTCCTGTATCGGTCATATTTCTTTCACTATATTCGGAACTCTCTTCCACACTACTACTGATAAATTTTCTTGTCTGATTTCAAATTTAGCATATATATTTATTTTTAAAATAGCAAGAAATCGGCTAAGTTAAAGGAATCATAATATCTGGGATATTACCGTTAATTTAACTTAGTTGATCATCACTTTTTCTAGAAATCTTTTTATTTTCCATCTTTTGCTGGGTTTTTCAAATTTTAGGCTGTTTTAACCATTTTTTTTCATGAAGTTCTAAAAAAACATATCTATTAATATTTTAATAATTTGTTAAAACCTCTAAAAAATAGCGGTAATCAAAATTGTTTTAAGTTGTTGAGGAAAATTTAGGACAAGTTCTTTTTTTGTGGGTAGTAGCAAAATTAAGTTTTTTTGTTATATCTAGGCAAATAGGGCAGCTCGCAGGCTGATAGAAACTGCGAGCTGGCTAGAAGGAGAGATGTAGATGTTCCTGTAGCCTCTCGCCGCGCTTGTTTGCGCTCAGCAGCCAACGCGGCAGACTCAAGAGACTATCAGGAGGCACCGTCTTCGGATGGTGTTTCCCTAAATGCGGACAATGTCCAAAACACCGGGGTCTCACCCCTAACATTACAGGCGGAAGCAATCTGACCTTACGGGGTCTCACCCCCTACTTTAGATGCAGACCCAGCTCGTGCTGGTAAAGCGTCAACAACCCAAGTATTTGCGCACATGCAAAATATAAATGCGCCCTTAGGCGCGCAAAATATAAATGCGCCCCTAGGCACGCAAAATATAAATGCGCGCCAAGGCACGCAAAATATAAATGCGCCCCAAGGCGCACAAATGCCCTTAGGGGTCACACGTCCCGTGGACGGTGGATCCGTATGTGAGGAAGGCGGCCTCTTCTCTTTTCTACCGAGAGAGAAGTCGGCTACCACTCAGATACCTGTTCTGCCGCCACCTGTCATTGACCTTTCCTTTATGGTACCCGCGTTAAAGCAAACCAGTCAATGTGACAGGCTAGCCATGTTGGAAGAACGTGAACAACAGCTCCTGTCACGTGAAAATGAATTAAATGCCCAGTGGCAGGAATTAGCCGGGTGGCAGGAAAAGCATAGCCAAAACTCTGGTGTTACAAATGAACTGTTGACAGGTAGAGGCTACGACTAGGAAATCAAAACGGCTTGGTTTCTCAAGTTGTCTTGAAAAACCAAGACGGTTTTTATATAGAAACAAAGAGGGGTGAGCTGTCACAGTCTGCAGCTACTTTAATATTGAGAATGGAAGCTAACAAAATATATCATTAGAATGGGTGTAAGTAGCTCTTCAACGTTTCTATGAAGAAAATGCTCCTGTGAATAGTATGTTCATAATATTTAATTAAAACTACATTAAAATAAAGAGATAATCTTATTTTGCCTATAACATTTTACTGCTTGTATTCTTGAATTATTCATTTTTACTGGTGAACAACCATGGTCTGTTTAAGAAAGTACTTTTCTTAGAATCAAAATCCTGGACATAGTTAATGAGAAGTAACCAAAAATATGAACAAATCATGATGTATGGCATCATATAAACCATTACTCTAATGTACACACAGGCAGATGGGTTGTTGTGTTAGCAGTCTACACAAGGATGGCCACTTGGTGTGGGTGTGGGTGTGGGTGTGGGTGCAGAGTGGGCTTTCTCTCTGTGTGGTATATCCACCACACAGTATATGTGTATGTGCATATACACACATACATATATATATATATATGCACATAGATATATATGCATATGTATGCATAATTATATACATATACACCCATATATGTGGATATATGTAGATATATGTGCATATATACTCATATATATGTGTATATACATATATATACACATATATATGTGTGGATATATGCATATATACATATATTTGCATAAATATGTGTAGATGTGCATGTATATGTGTATATATGCGCATATATACACATATATTCACATATAAGTATTTATGCATATGTATATGTATATAATGGTATGTTTCTAAGCATATATATGCATAATTATATACATATACACCCATATATGTGGATATATGTGTATATATACTCATATATATGTGTATATCTGCATATATACACATATATACGTGTCTATATATGCATATATACATATATTTGCATATATATGTGTAAATGTGCGTTTATATGTGTATATATGCATATATACTCATATATTTGCATATAAGTATTTATGCATATATGTATATAACAGTATGTTTCTAAGCATATATATGCATAATTATATACATATACATACATTTATGTGGATATATGTGACTATATACACATATATGCAGAATTTTCAGTGCCATAGACAATTCTTTTAAACAATAACATAATTGTGTACATCATTTCTGGTTATTATATAAATAGCACACTCCTCCCAGGTCTATACCCCCTCTTACCAAACTCACTTCCACAACACACCCTTTCACTCTCTTGCCCACAAGTTGGGGATGGGGGTGGAGGGGGGTGCTCCCAGTATGTGCTGGTACTGGTAGTGCCCCTATCCTCAAACTTAAAAACAAGGTTTGGCAGCAGTCATGCCTCAATGACCATGACCCACATCCACCCTAAGTTTATCAGTTAAACAGTTGTGTTGGGGTAACCCTTACAGCCAGACAGGCCAGGCTAGGGGTTACCCCACCTGATGCCTCCTACCCCCCCCCTCACACCCACAAAGTAAGACAATAGCCACAGAGCAACACTGGTCTGCAACTCACACCCCCACCAGCCCACTTATAGCTACACCATACTGGTCAGTCATGAATCAATGATGATGTGGTGATATTTATTTAAATTTTATTGAATTTATTTTCAAATTTATTTTTTATTATCCTTACTATTGAATTTTGTTCATATTATTCCTAGCCATATTGATTGCTCGTTATTCACATGCTTTCAGGACCTCCCAGCAATCTGCCACCAGTTGGACCATTGTGGGTTGCACTTCCTCTGTAGCTCAGATGGCAGAGTGTTGGTCTCAAGATCAGAGGGTAACCGGTTCGAATCTTGGAACTGCAATACTTTTTTTTAGAAGAATGTCATACTACTTTTTTTTGTAATGCATAATTATATCAATATTAATAAATATGCCTTTACCTAACTCAACATTGCTCGACGTTATCTGACTGGGCTTTAGCCGGCTCAGGTTTACCCCGCTCTGCTTTACACGGCTCTGCTTTATCCGGATCAGCTTTACCCAGGTCAATTTTACCCGACTCGTCTTCACCTGACTCGACTTCACCCCACCCGACTTCACTCGACCCGACTTCACCTGACCTGACGTCACCTGACCCGAGTTCACCTGACCCGAGTTCACCTGACATGACTTTACCCGACTACACTTTAAACCGCTCGCCATTACCCACCTCGACGTTACCCGCCTCGACATTACACGCCTTGACGTTACCCGCCTCGACATTACATGCCTCGACGTTACCCGCCTCGACGTTACCCGCCTCGACGTTACCCGCCTCGACGTTACCCGCCTCGACGTTACCCGCCTCGACGTTAACCGCCTCGACGTTACCTGACTTGATGTTACCCGCCTCGACGTTACCCGGCTCGACGTTACCCGCCTCGACGTTACCCGCCTCGACGTTACTCGCCTCGACGTTACCCGCCTTGGTCGTAATGCGAAGCATTACGTTTGATGCGAGGGAAGGAAGAGACCCTCCCCCGCCGCTGTGGCGCTGCCTACTCACCTCGGCCGAGCCCCGGCTCGCCCCCCCCCCCCCCTTCCCGCCACCTTCTTTGTTCTGGCGCTCACGCCTCACCCGACGCCCGCTGCTCGCCACATCTCACCCTCCCCCGGGCTGCCAGCATTCGCACCTCACCGGCTGTCGCCCCCCCCTTCCTCCCTTATAAGGCCGCTCGACGAGCCCACCGTCGATGTAATCGACCCCGACCTCCAGGCCACCCTGCCCGCCGCCCCCTCCTGCGGCCCCACCCCCCACCACTACCGCCCCACCATCCTCGCCTCCTGGCCCCACCCCTCCGGCGAGGCGTGGGACCGCTACCCTACCTTCCTCCGCACCTACACCGCCCTCCGGGAAGCGGGCCTCCCTAATTTTTTGGCCGCCCGCATCCCCCTACCCTCAGGCCTCCACATCCCCGCCTGGCGCTCCCGCCTCCAGGATTACCCCGACCAGGCCGTCCTCGACCTCCTCGAGTTCGGCTTTCCCGCCAACTACTCGGCACCAACCCTCCCTCGGCCCTCATTCTCCAACCACCGTGAGCCCCCGGAGTTCCTCCCTCACATCCAGGCCTTTGTAGAGACGGAGCTCGCCCTCGGCGCCCTCATCGGCCCCTTCCACGTCCCCCCTTTCTCCCCCTGGACCCAGGTCTCCCCGATGATGACCCGCCCCAAGTCCGACTCCAGCAAGAGGCGGGTCATCGTCGACCTCTCCTATCCCCGAGGCGCCAGCGTGAACTCGGGCATCCCCCGGCGCGAGTACCTCGGGGAACCCCACGCCTACACCCTCCCGTCCGTCGCCGACGTCGGCCGCCGCCTAGTGTCCGAGGGCACCGGGGCCTACGTCTGGTCGGCGGACATATCCCGGGCCTACCGTCAGCTCCGCGCCGACCCCCTCTCCTGCCCTCTCTTCGGGATATGCCTCAATGGGGGCACCTACATTGACCTCGCCCTCCCCTTCGGCTGCCGCTCCTCGGGCGCGGCCTGCGTCCGCGTCACCTCGGCGGTGGCCTGGATCCTCCGGCGCGAGGGGTTCCATACCCTCGTCTACGTCGACGACTTCATCGGCTGCGAGGGCTCCTACCTGAAGGCCTGCAAGGCTTTCGACGCCTTCCTCGCCCTCACCACAGCCCTCGGCCTCGACGTAGCACCCGGAAAATGTCACCCCCCCGCTGTCCGCCTCACCTGGCTAGGGTTCGCCCTCGACAGCGAGGCCATGACCATCCGGGTGGCCCCCGCGAAGATCCAGGCCCTCGTCGACGACTGCGACGCCCGCGTCGCCCGCCCCACCCTCGGGAAGCAGGAGCTTCAGAGTCTCCTCGGCCGCCTCAACCACGTGAGCAGCTGCGTGCTCCCCGGCCGCAAGTTCATGGGCCGGCTCCTCGGGGCGCTCCGCAGCTGCTCCGGGGCCTCCACCCTCACCCTCGCCGACGATGCCCTCCGGGACCTGAAATGGTTTGCCGCCTACGGCCGTATCTCCAACGGCCTCCACCTCCTCCGGGCCCCCGAGGGCCGTCGGTGGGTAATAGAGTGTGACTCCTGCCTCACCGGGGGCGGGGCCTTCTCCCCCACTCACTTCTACGCCCGAGGGTACTCCAAGGCGTTCCGGGCGCGGTTCCCGACGATCCACGAGCTCGAGGCGGTCAACCTCGTCGTCGCCCTCCGCGCCCTCCTCCCGGACGACGTCGCGGGGGCGACGGTGACGGTCAACACGGACAACATGGCCTCCGCCCTCGCGCTCGAGTCGGGACGTGCCCGAGACGCTACCCTCGGGACCTGCGCCCGGGAGCTCTGGCTGATGGCGGCCACGGGCTCCTTCGAGCTCCGCATCGTCCACAAGCCCGGGGCGGACCTCCTCCTCGCAGACGCCCTCAGCCGCGCCCACCTTCCGGGACCCTGGGACGCGACGGCCCGCGCCGAGGTGGCCCGCCTCGGGCTCCTCCCTACCAACATCACCCATGACGCCTTCCCTTTCTTCCCCGGCCTCTAGGTTTCCCCGAGGACGAGGTCGCCGCCGTCGCCCGGTTCCGCGCCGCCTCCCTCGCCCCGGCGACCTGGAGGAACCGTCGTCGCCAGGCCGAGGAGTTCGTCGTCTACGCCATGGCCCGAGGCGTCGACCCCCTCGCGCCCTCGCCCTTCGACGTGGCCGCCTTCACTGCCGCCCTCTTCCTCCGCGGGCTCGCGCCTGCCTCCATCAAAAACACCGTCTCGGGGGGACGCTCCTGGGTCGAGGGCCGGCACGCCCCCCCCCCCCCTTTCCCGCCACCTTCTTTGTTCTGGCGCTCACGCCTCACCCGACGCCCGCTGCTCGCCACATCTCACCCTCCCCCGGGCTGCCAGCATTCGCACCTCACCGGCTGTCGCCCCCCCCTTCCTCCCTTATAAGGCCGCCCGCCGGCTCTCCTCAGGCACTCACCCTCCTGCCGTCTTCCGCCTCTCTCCGCTTTTCCTCCGCCCACCCACCCGACTTCCACTTAACCTCCCACTCCCTAGGGTGGAGGGCTCCTCGGCACCCCCTCACGCCGCTGACATTTGACATAAGCCGATTTCATAACTACCTTCTGCTCCTTCTGAGCCTCTCTGCTCCTTCCTGGGAGCACCTCCTTATTTGATACCATGTTTATTTTTATTTACCACTGTGCATATATTTCATTATTTCTATGTACCTGTAACATACTTCCGCTGAGGCGTGAAATAAACACGCCTTCTTTCCACCCCCGCCTCGCTTCTTCCTTCTCGCGCATCGATGTTACCCGCCTCGACGTTACCCGCCTCAATGTTACCCGCCTTGACTTTACCCGCCTCAACGTTACCCACCTCGAGGCGCGATGTTACCCGCCTCGACATTACACGCCTTGACGTTACCCGCCTCAACATTACCCGCCTCGACGTTACCCGCCTCGACGTAACCCGCCGCAACGTTACCTGCCTCGAAGTTACCCGCCTCAACGTTAGCCGCCTCAACGCTACCCGCCTCGACGTTACTCGCCTCGTCATTACTCGCCTCGACGTTACTCGCCTCGATGTTACCTGCCTCGACGTTACCCGCTTCGACGTTACCTGCCTTGACTTTACCCGCCTCGCCGTTACCCGCCTCGAGGCGCGACGTTTCCCGCCTCGATGTTACCCGCCTCGACGTTACCCGCCTCAACATTACCCGCCTCGACGTTACCCGCCTCGACGTAACCCGCCTCAACGTTATTCGCCTCGACATTACCCGCCTCGACGTTACCCGCCTCGACGTTACCCGCCTCGACGTTACCCGCCTCGACGTTACCTGCCTCGACGTTACCCGCCTCGACGTTACCCGCCTCGACGTTACCCGCCTCGACGTTACCCGCCTCGACGTTACCCGCCTCGACGTTACCCACCTCGACGTTACTCGCCTCGACGTTACTCGCCTCGACGTTACTCGCCTCGAAGTTACCCGCCTCGGCGTTACCCGCCTCGACGTTACCCGCCTCGACGTTACCCGCCTCGACGTTACCCGCCTCGACGTTTTCCGCCTCGACGTTTTTCGCCTCGACGTTACCCGCCTCGACGTTACCCGCCTCGACGTTACCCGCCTCGACGTTACCCGCCTCGACGTTACCCGCCTCGGCGTTACCCGCCTCGACGTTACCCACCTCGACGTTACCTGCCTCGACGTTACCCGCATCGACGTTACCCGCCTCAATGTTACCCGCCTCAACGTAAAGTCCAGGTGGGTAACATCACTTCTGGTAATGTTGGGTCGGGTAAACTCGTGTCAGGTAAACTCGTGTCAGGTAAAGTGAGGTGAGGTAAAGTCGGGCCGGGTAAAGTGTGGTCGGGTAAAGTGTGGTCGGGTAAAGTGTGGTCAGGTAAAGTTGGGTCGGGTAAACTCGGGTCAGGTAAACTCGGGTCAGGTAAAGTAAGGTGAGGTAAAGTCGAGTCGGGTAAAGTGTGGTCGGGTAAAGTGTGGTCAGGTAAAGTGTGGTCGGGTAAAGTGTGGTCGGGTGAACTCAGGTCGGGTGAAGTCGGGTCGGGTAAAGTCGGGTCGGGTAAAGTTGGGTCGGGTAATGTTTAGGCGGGTAACATCGAGGTGGGTAATGTCGAGGTGGGAAACATTGAGGTGGGTAACATTGAGGTGGGTAACATCGAGACAGGTCACATCAAGCCAGGTAACATCGAGGCGGGTCACGTCGAGCCGGGTAAAGTCGAGGCGGGTAACGTCAAGTCGAGCCGGGGTAAACTCGAACCGGGGTAAAGTTGAGCTGGGCTAAAGTCGACCCGGGGTAAAGTCGACCCGGGGTAAAGTCGAGCCCGGTAAATTTGACTAATATTAATATAATTATGCATTTAAAAGAAAAATTATGAAGACATTCTTTACAAAAAAAGTATTCTAGTTCCAAGATTTGAACCAGTTACCCTCTGATCTTGAGACCAACACTCTGCCATCTGAGCTATAGAGGAACTGCTAATTCCAGAGTGGTCCAATTGGTGGCAGAATGCTGGGAGGTCCTGACAGCATGTGAATAATGAGCAAAGAAATATGGATAGAAATAATCTGAAAAAAATTTAAAAGTAAGGATAATAAATAAATAAATTTAAATATAAATAAAATAAAATTTAAATAAATATCACCACATTATCATTGACCAGCATGGTGTGGCTACAAGTGGGCTGGTAGGGGTGTGGATGGCAGACCAGTGTTGCTGTGTGGCTATTGTCTTACTTTGTGTGTGTGGGTGGTGGGGGAGGTGTCAGGTGGGGCAACCATGCATGACTACCACTAACCTGGTCTATATGGCTGACAGGGTGACACCAACACAAAGAAGCTAGGGTGGGGATGCATCTGTAAACTGACTAACTGAAAAACTTAGTGGGGATGTGGGTCATGGTCATTGAGCCATGACTGCTGCCAAACCTTGTTTTTAAGTTTGAGGATAGGGGTACTACCAGTACCAGTATATCCATACATATATGTATATATATGCACATATAGATGCCCATATATACATGTATATATGTGTGTATATACATACCTACATATGTGTGTATATGTGCATATATACACATATATATGTATATATGCATATAAATATGTGTATATATGCGTATATATACACATATATATGTGTATATATATACATATCTACATGTATATATGCATATATGCATATATAACTATATATGTATATATGTGTGTATATACATACCTACATGTATGTATGTGTATATATGTGCATATATACACGTATATATGCATATATATGTATGTGTATATATGCATATATATATGCATATATATGTGTATATATACATATCTACATGTATATATGTGTACATATGCATATATATGCACATATATCACTATATGTTTATAATTATGCCTATATATATATACATATATATACATGTATATTCTGTCTGTATATGCACATACACATATTGTATGGTGGATATACCACACAGAGAGAAATCCCACTTTGCACCCACACACACACACACACACACCCAACCCACACCCACACCCAACTCCAGTGGCCATCCTTGTGTAGTAGACTGCTAAAACAACAACCCATCTGCCTGTGTACATTAGAGTAATGGCATATATGATGCTATTCATCATGATTTGTTCATATTGTTGGTTATTTCTCATTAACTATGTCCAGGATTTTGATTCTAAGAAAAATACTGGTTTAAATAGACCATGGTGTTTCACCAGTAAAAATGACTAATTCCAGAATAAAAACAGCACAATGTTATAGGCAAAATAAGATTATCTCTTTATTTTAATGTAGTTTTAATTGAATATTATTAACATACTATAGACAGGAGCATTTTCTTCATAGAAACTTTGAAGAGCTACTTATAGCCATTTTAATGATGTATTTTGTTAGGTTCCATCCTCAATATTAAAGTAGTGGCAGACTGTGACAGGTCACCCCTATTTGTTTCTATATGTAAACTGTCTTGGTTTTTCAAAACTTCTTGATTTTTCAAGACGTTTTGAAATCCAAGACGTGGCCCCTACCTGGTTGAGAGTGATTCAGCAGCAAAGTGGGCGTGGCCCGCCTACTAATGTGTATTATAATGTATTATAATAATATAAAGAACGAAGCTGAATCCAAGGTTAATTATTATTATTATTCTAATTGTCCTTTCGATATCTAGTATTAAGAGTCGCGCTCCTACCTTGTTATGCGCGCGAGTATGGGGCGCAACCTGTGTCGCGCGGAAATATCACTGAAACGGACTCACTTCGACTACTTTTTTCCTTGAGAGAGGTTGTGTGCTGCTTGCTGCTTGCCTACCATACTACCGTACATGACATGCCGTATTGTGACTCATGCGGGTTGTCGCACAAGGTAGAGAAAAGTTGCAAAAAGAAGAAAGGAAGAAGGAAAGGGAAGAAGGTTATCCCTGCAAGAGTGACAAGAGGTAGGGTAGCAGCAGAAGAAGAAGCACAAATGTCTAACTCGGACTCAAGAGATAATTCGCCGGAATTAACAGCAAAAATGGCGTCACTCACGCTGGAAGAGCTGGAAAAAATCATTCTAAAAGAAATTGACGTTAGAAGAAAGAATAGCAGAGCTGACTGAACAACGGGACGTGATGAGGCGACGACGAGAAGGACGGCTGCACAGCTATGGCGAGGATTCGGGACGTCCGATGGCGGCGATAATGGACGACGGGAAGACGACTGGTACCGCCGGTATCACCGGCGACTCAATGGTGGCAGGAGCCGCCATTAACGACCACTCAGGCTACGGAATGGCAAGACCGTGACATAGGTCGAGGACAAGAAGACGCAGACGAATACCTTCTGACTCCAGAAGTAGAAGTAGCAGTAGCACAAGAAGACGTAGAAGTAAGTGAACTTTGAGGCGTTATGCTGTACTTGGTAAAGATGTGAACAAATTGAACTGCTGCGAGTTGATTACAGCGTCCATCCGCTGGTGCTTAGATATCCAGGGATTAACAGCTAAAGACTTCCGTGCCTTTCTTGAACATATATGTTTCATGGCCTCCCGTGCCCGTCAGAATGATTTTCTTGATACTACACATGTCGAATATGACAAGGACATCAGAAAGTTAGCGGAGGTCGAAGGGTTCACTGCATTCGGTAGTGGAAATACAGGGCTTTGCATGTTCCACTATGGGATGCATAACATGCGCGCCAAAAAGCCTGCACCCAGTGCAGGGGTGCGTAAGACTAACACATACACAAAGGATGGCAAATTAGGCTGCTTCAGGTGGAACAAGGAGGCCGGGTGTAGTAGGAGTGATGAACTATGTAACTTTGGGCATTGGTGCTCAAAATGTGGAAGCAAGAATCACAAGAGAAACAACTGCTCAAAGGATTGACGAGTTAAGGCTAATGCCACGAAGTTCAATGCTGTAATACATGGCGATAAAGAGGCTAATGCCAAAATAAGTTGTGTGAATGGGTTTCATGTACCTATAACAGTCAGCGAACGGCATTCTATAAGCCAACGAACAGCATATGACCAGCCCGCTGATAACCGACATCTGAATGTTTATAACAATTGTGTTTGTGCTATTGTATCCGACCCTATATGTGAAGGTGTTGATAACGTAATAGCTAATGATCCCTTTCTTTGCAGTAATGTCACATGTGCTACAGCTAATGAATTGTCTGACAGCCCTACTCTGTTAACATGCCAATTGGGTGATCAATCATTATGGGGCACCAAGGTGGCACCTAGTTATGTAGGCCAGGTTGACAGATTGGATGTGGGGCATGCTGAAAACCGTGCTAACAATGTTACATGTGCTATTAAAGGAAATACTGATAATGTAGATAGCCAAGTTAACAGTAAAGCAAATTGGTTATGCTTTAATACTAGTAAAAAAAGATATGTTCTACGTAGAGACAATTGAGGGTCTTTATTGGAAAGTTCACATAAGAGAAGTGCCGGATGCAGAACCGACTATAATTAATGTAAATAATGATTGCGTTAACGGTAGATCCAATTGTAGCCACCGCATAGCCGGCAACGAAGTACAGCTAAAACCTTGTCGCCTAATATGTGAACTATTTCTGCGAGGAGACACAGACCCGGACTGGATATATATCCTTTGGGGAGTAGTTTTCGGGTTCCATGTTACAAATAGTGACTGTACTATAGCATATAATACAAAATTGAAAAGGATTGACAACCCGATCTTTAGGAATATAATAACAAAGAAATTAGAATCCGAAATTAATCAGAATATAATCTCTGTAACCGAGAAGACGCCACAGTGTGTACACAATATATTCTGTATACCGAAAGAGGTGGGTGGGAGAGGCATAATAGATTGCAGTAAGCCTAAATGTAGTTCAATCAATGATTTCACTGAAAAAGTATCCATTAAATTTCATTACAAAAGTGTCGATGATGTGGTGGATGTATTAAACCAGGGAGACTATCTTGCCACCGTGGATTTAAAAGATGCTTATCGGGCTGTAGCAATCCACCCGACAGATAGGCAGAAGCAGGGCTTAATATGGGACTTCAATATCCAGAAGGGGGTGCCGGTATACATGCTGGATAATAGACTGTGCATGGGTCTCTCCTCCAGCCTCTTTGTTTTTTCTAAAATATCAGACTTTATTGGCAGATGTGCTATTAGGGAAGGCGTTGACAGCATTGTGAACTACCTTGATGATTTCTGCATTGTTGCCCCAGACTGGGACAAAGCTCAAGAGCAGCAGAATAAGCTAATCGCTATATTACGTCGCATTGGTTTCTACGTAAGTTACAAGAAATTAATTTCCCCTGCTACAACTATAGGATTTCTAGGCATCCTAATCGATTCTGTTAAATTGGAATTAACTCTACCACTCGATAAACTAGATAAACTGCGTGAATTCTTATTATTATTTAAAGACAAGAAGAAAGCTACAAGGAAGGAAGTAGAGAAGTTAGGCGGAATGTTAGCCCACTGCGCCAAACTAGTGCGTGGTGGGCGTACATTTTCTCGTCGGGTCTATGACCTAATGGGGACAGTAAGGAAGCCTCATTATAAAATTTGCCTAAATGCTGGTTTCAGAGAGGATATCCAATGGTGGATTGATTTTGCAGGGAGATTCAATGGTATGGCTTTAATGTTAGGCAAATTTTCTTTGGTAGAGGCCGTCTATAGTGACGCTAGTAAATGGGGTTATGGGGCGCTGCATAACACAGACTGGCTAGTAGGCTGTTTCGACCCGACGCTATCAACATCACTAGAGGCGGCCGTTGGCCACCATTATGATCAACCAGATAATGAGATTAGGATGGCACATATTAACTCGCAGGAGATGGGGGCGGTTTACACAGCTGTAAAAAGATGGGGTCCTAGTTGGGATGGCTCCTCATTGGTAATCATCACAGACAGTGCCACCGTGGAAGCGGCACTATGCACTGGAAGGTCAAGGTGCTAATTAATTATGTACTGCTTGAGGAGACTTTTCTGGATGTCCATTGAATACAATTTTGTTTTCACCGCTGTACACATGAATAGTGAATCGAATGTAATAACAGATGCCTTGAGCAGGCTTGGTACAAAGGGTATGGAGAAGATTATCGATGAATCAGACCCATATGAGGCACTTTGTTGTAATGGTTTATTCAAACATCCGTTCTCTTTACAGAGGTCGTAAAGCTTAAGGCAGAGTAGAAGGATTTTCAGCGGAAATGCTACGCGCCCAACTCCCTGTCTACAAGGGCTGTGCAAGTCAATAAGTATTTTTCCTTTGTAGGGGAATTCTCAGAAACACATGCTCCAATTCCTTGCAGCTCTATGCAGGTAGCGCTATACGCGACATGGCTAGCCAGAACGTTAAAATATTCATCGATAATTAATTATTTGAGCGGCTTGAACTTTTTTCTGAAGGAACAAGGGTCAGATCAGATAGATTATTCTGACTTTATTATATCATCGACCCTGCGGGGCATCCGTAGGCAGTTAGGAGATACACCTAGTCAATCGATGCCATTGTTGCCAGGAATGCTAAGACTTATTTTCTCTTACCTCACTTTGAATTCGGGACATATCGCATGGCGGGCGGCTGTTCTTTGCAGTTTCCGAGGGCTGCTAAGGAAATCGAACGTGACCTTTTCTGAATCCATGCTTCTGCGGGAGGATTTTAAGTTTTTCCCTTGGGGTATGCTGATGAAAATTCAGAGATCTAAAACAATACAGTTTAATGAACGGACTCTGGACATCCCGGTGTCCAGATGTCCTGACTTGGATCTATGTGCTGTCCATTGGACGGAAAGACACTTTGCTGAACGGCCGGCTGCTAGTGACTCTCCCGCCTTTCTATTACCCAATGATGAAGGTGGGAGCTCACCTTTAACATATAAAATATATCAATCTACCCTAAAATTGTTTGGGGGTCGGGCAGGCCTCGATATTGAACAGCTATCATCTCATTTGTTGCGTAGGGGGGGTTGTACGTACCTATCTATGTGTGGTGCTACATTAGAGGAAATCCGAGCCAGGGGCGACTGGACTAGTAATGCTGTTTTTCAATATTTAAAAACCCCCCTGACGATACGTATTATGAATGATATGAAAGTCGCAGCCAAATTGGCTGAGAAAAACTAATCAGAGTTGGGTTGGAGGGACCCCTTCTGGGTCTTTTGGCATATTTTGTTTCGCCAGAGATCAAAAATAAAATGAACTCAGCCCAACCCTGTTTCTCGTCTATCCTTATTTTGCCGTAGTGGCTTATGTGTATTATAATGTATTATAATAATATAAAGAACGAAGCTGAATCCAAGGTTAATTAATTATTATTATTCTTTGTCCTTTCGATATCTAGTATTAAGAGTCGCGCACCTACCTTGTTATGCGCGCGAGTATGGGGCGCAACCTGTGTCGCGCGGAAATATCACTGAAACGGACTCACTTCGACTACTTTTTTCCTTTTTTAGGTGGGGCATATTTTGTTTCGCCAGAGATCAAAAATAAAATGACCTCAGCCCAACCCTGTTTCTCGTCTATCCTTATGTTGCCGTAGTGGCTTATATTAACATAAATGCATCTAACACCTCTGACATAAATCCAGCCATTAACCTACAGCAACCTGGGCAAAGCGCCCAGAATTGCGCACGTAAGGAAGACCCTATGGTCGACTCCTTTGCGGCTTACCACTTTACTAGTGCAGAGCAGGCCATCATTAAATCAAACCCAGCTATTCACCAGCCTGTGATGGAGGCCTCTAGCATTAACCCTGGCATAGGCGCATCAGCCGTGAGTCGGTCGTTATATTTGCGCGACCGCAATATAAGCGTGCAAGAACAGTATCAACCCGCTAGGGTGAGAGCTGTGGAAGAACCCCCATTTGATGGTATCAACCAAGACTGGGATACTTGGTGGGAAAGATTCAGCAAGGCGATGTCTGTCAATCGGTGAAATGAAAGCACCGCTTTGACACGCCTACTTCATTTACTGCAGGATGGTCCTGGCCAACTGGCAGTAGACAGGTGGGAGCAAGGAAATTGTGCCACCCTCGATGAGTTAGTCGAAGCATTAGCTTGGCAATTCAAGGGACTAGATCCCTTATCTAAGTGGGAACTTTTCGAGAAAAGGTTCCAACGGCCGTCTGACTCGGCAAATTCTGTATACTATGGTATGATGCTAGAATCTGAGGCCAGGAAAGCTGGCGCAGGTTGTGGCATGTCGCGAGATTTGATCGCGCGCAAGACTGTTACCGTGTTCATCAATGGTCTTCGTGACCGTGAAGAACGCGACATGATTTTAAAACGATGGTCCCCAGGTAGACATACCATGGAGGATATCTACCAAATGTTGAGAGACCACGCAGCAAAAGGGCGTATGCTTCCAACTAAATGCGCAGTGGCGGGTATCAATTCCGCAGGGGCGGAAATCTCTTATGATGCCACGCCCACTTACACTGACGTAAATATTAGTGCCTTCAATGGCCAGGGTTCAAGACCCTATAATAATCGTAATGCTGACCATTCCGCTAAAAAGGAGTGGCAAGGCAAGCGTACACCGTATAATCCTGATATGCAAGGAAGATCATCAGGGGCATTCCAAAGGAATCGTCCTGATCTACCGCGCACATCAGCCAATACTGAGTGTTTTAGATGCCGAGGCTTTGGCCATATGGCTTTTGAATGCCCTTCCTCACAGCCGCTTTCAATAGAACAGGCTATGGTCACGGGTGACCGCAAAGGGCGTGATAATACGGGTCACGTGCTGGCCACCTTAGCTAGGCTGCTTGCAGCCAGTGGTAAAAATATTGCGCACAATAGTAAAAATATTGCGCGCGATAGCAAAAATATTGCCGCTATGCCTAACCAGTCAGCTTCACCCGAGTTTATGGAGGATGCTGATTATTTAAATTAGAGCCAGCTGCAACGCCGGGAGTGTTGTCAGCTTTGGTTGGTAAAGAGAACCTTCCCAGCGCGACTGATAACAGTTGTGCTAAAAACCATTTACACAATCTCTCGATAGAATTGTGTTTACCTAAAGGCATAGTAGCCCAGTCCACTTGTACAGCTATTGGCATCCGTCAGGTTTTCTTGGCGGGTATGCGGTCGTTGTGCTTACAAAATGCGAGTAGCCACGAGCCAGATTTGTGCATGGACTACATATTAAAGAAAACCGGTCTGGACTTACATAATGTGGGTGAGAGAGACCAGTTTGCTATGAATATTTTTCCTCTTAATGGAAAAAGATGGTACATACCCATTAATATTAGAGGCTCCAAGGGGTTCTTTCTTATCGACACGGGCGTGTCCGTGATAGGAAAGAGATTCTTTGACGATCTCAATTTGAACACTCGTAATTTGGTTTCTGAAGTGAAACCGTTGAGTGTTACTGGCTTAGTGATTCCACAATTTGGTTGTACGGATATACCATTAGGTATCGCCAATCAGATTTTTCACTCGTCAGTATTAATAGTTGATATACCAGAAGACGGTATACTGGGGAGTGACTGGATGTCATTTTATGAAGCCAGTCTTTACCCACATAACAGACTTTTTGAAGTCCTTCAGCCCTATAATTTGGTCACACATTGTCAACTCAGAACAGATTGCAGCCTTGCGTGTCTGGCTGAGGATGCAACAATAGCTGCTCACCAAACTGTCGCGGCTTTAATTACGACTAGGCATATGGATGGGGAGGGTCAGTGTTTAATTGAACCCGACCCTGAAATGCTCAGTCCCATTGGAGTTACATCAGCACGCTCTTTGATTAATAGGTCAAAAGGGGCTGTCTTACCACTCTGTAACATTACAGACAACTGTGTCCATTTGTCGCGAGGTCAAATTATTGGTAACGCAACAGAGGCCAGGTCACATGCTTCCATTGACAGTCCTACGTCCGCAATGGTGTTCGACTTGTTAAAACATGAATGTGGTGGGGTGGAAGGATTTGGAGGATCCCCTGAACCGGCGTTTTCGGTCGATAGGAAGCAATTTCAAGGATTGCCACAAATTCCAGACTTCATACTATCCATGGCTGAAGCCATGCATTTGGAACATATGAAGGACAAGATGAAAATCGCAGAATTTCTTTTCGAGTTTTGCGATATATTTGCGAAACCAGATGCTAAGTTGGGGTGGACCGATGTGGTACAACTAGGTATCCCAAGTGATTTTCAAAAATAGTTTGGAGTTTGATTTAATGGATTTCACCTGTTAGTATATTTAATTTGAAATAAAATGACACTTCATTTGTGAGAATCACTCTAATATTAAAGAAGATATGGACTTTTTTTAGGTTGTTACTTAATTGGTCCCACCCAAAACTAAAAAGATAGCATTTTTCATGGCCCCAAGAATTAAAAGTAACCACCCTATCAGAGTTTCTGTATTTTTTCCTTCAAATCCATGGCCTATACAATGAGAATAAAAAGATCCAGGGTTCTGATGTGGTTACATTTCAAGATATACATCTTCAAAAATGCACGAAATCACAATTTCCTTAATTTCACCAATTTCCAAATTTTGCTTTGGACCACTTTTGGGGGCTTGGTTGTGGATAAAATTGGCACCCATATTAAATTATTCTGATTTATCCCTAACCTACTGATGAGTCTTGTCATTGTTATTTTTTTTCAGGACTACATATGCTTGGGAAAAGCTTTATAACATACGTTTAAAATGGTCCAGAGCTCAATTTGACAAGTGATAAAATCCGGTAAAAGGAAATGCCCAACTTTGAGCAGTCTTATTTGGTACAGAAAAGCACCCGTACAAGATAATTGCATGAAATTTTCACACTGTACTACCTTCAATATGCTCTTTCTGTTTACGTTACATACAATACAATTTGATAGATGTGAATGTTTAAAAAAAAAAAATTTCAAACCCTGTGTGTGTGTGGGCAGTGTGTTTATGGCACATTGCATAACAACTGGCACATTGCATAACAACTTTAGCATTCAATTATTAAGTAGAGCCAACATTTATTTTGTCTCAAATTTACGCCTTCACACCATGCATTGCTAAGAATGATGATTAACTTCTTTTTTTAAAGAAAAAGGATCTTTATTTTCATGTAAAAACCTAAGTTATCCATTATTCGGTTCAGAAATGGTGGTTAATTGAACATTTTAAATTAAAATTTAAAATAGATGGACAAAGAAGTTATTCAAGGACAAAATATGACTATATGGCCTGTAGTATTGGCAACAAAACGATATCATTGGCATGATGATGCTAGCTCTGCTGAATGGGCGCCAGAGGTTTGAAGAAGCAGTGTAAAATTTCATGCATAAGTTAGTTGAAACAAAAGGTGATTTTCTACATAAACCACGAGGCAATAAGGTTAGACAAAGCAGAGTTGGGCTGAGTTCTTTATTAGTTCTCTGGCTGGGACTAATATGCCCTACCAAAAAGAAAAATGCGAGCGAAGTGACAGTGGTTTGAGTCATTTCCACACCAAACATTTGGCACCCCAATCGTGCGCATATAACGGGGTGGGTGCGCGAATCCCGAATACACGCAATAATCGTACAATGAATATGATATCAATATTGGAATTGCTCCGTTCCTTTATATTATTATAATACATTATAATACACATAAACCACTAGGCAATAAAGTTAGACAAAGCAGAGTTGGGCCGAGTTCTTTATTAGTTCTCTGGCTGGGACTAATATGCCAAAAACCCGAACCCAGGTCCCCCAACCCAACTCTCTTAATTCGTCAGCACTAGCTTTGCCGCCACGCGCATATCATTCATAATACGAATGGTTAAAGGTGTCTTAAGGTATTGAAATACCACGTTACTTGTCCAATCACCTCTTGTCTTGATCTCCAAGGAGGCACCGCACATTGATAGATATGTGCATCCCCCCCTATGCAATGAGTGAGAAGAAATTAATTCCCTGTCAAGACCAGCAAACAGTTTCAAAGTTGTTTGATAAGTCTTATATGTTAACGGAGAGCTTCCTCCGAAATCTTTAGGAATAAAAAATGCGGGCGACGAGCCTATCGCCGGTTGAGTACGCAAATGCTTTTCCGTCCAATGGACTGCACAGATGTCTAAATCTGGGCATCTTGCAATAGGAATATGCAACAACCTTTCTTTAAATTGTATCGTCTTAGTTTAACAAACTCTTAGCAGCATCCCCCAAGGGTAGAATTTTATATCCTCACGCAGGAGCATAGCATCAGAAAAAGTTACATTCGATTTCCGTAAAAGTCCTCTAAATCTACATAGCACTGCCGCCAGCCAGGCGATATGCCCCGTGCTGTCCGATAGAAAGGAAAATATCTGCTTCAACATATGTGGCAATAATGGCATCGCCTGCAATGGCGTGTCGCCTAAAGTTCTACGTATTCCTCGAATGGTGGAACTAACGATAACATTTTCATAATCTATAGGCGTTGCGCCTTGACATTTTAGAAAATAATTAAGACCACTCAAGTAATTAATGACCAAGGAGTCAAATGTCCTAGACAACCAAGTTGCATACAGCGCTACTTGCATAGAATCACAAGGTAAAGGAGAATGCGTATCTGAAAATTCGTCTACAAAGGAAAGATACTTGTTTACTTGCGCACGCCTGGCTGCCTTAGAGTTTGGAGCGTAGCATTTTAGTTGGAGAACTTTCTGTTCTGCTATCGAGCTCTGGAAAGACAATTGTTGCCGAAATAAGTCACTACAACATAGCACACCTTGTGGGTCCGCATTAATTATAATACTAGCCATGCCCGGAGTATTTAGCTTGCTTAGGGCGTCCGTTATTATATTCAGCTCGCTGTTAATGCGTACAGAAGCAAACACAAAATTATATTTTATTGACATCCGATGCGCGGCAAGGAAGGATGAAGAGGCGTGAGTGGATAAAAAGGCACTTTATTGAGAAGTGCTGGAATATTCATGGATAGTACAGTCATCAAGCATGAGTAAATAGATATATAAAGGAAGATATGCGGCATCAACATGTAATGAGGAGTAATCAATCATGAGTAAGAGATATATAAAGTATAATATATGAGGCATCGTCATGATATATGAGGTGTCAAGATTGAAGTGTCAAATGTCAGTTGGATCAATGTTAGTAGTTGGGCCCGGGAGGTGGACCCGAGGAGCCCTCAGCCCTATGATGGAGAGTTGGTGTATAGGGATGGTGGGTGGGGAAAAAAGTGTATGGAGGAGCGGAGTGTCTGGAGGCAGGAGGGTGAGTGGCTTGAAGCGGTGTGGGGGCTGGTTTTAAGGGAAGGAAGCGCGGGCGATTATGCAATGGCCAACGGCTGGAGGAGAGAGAGGGGGGGGGCCTCCCTCGCCTCGCATCAACCGCAATGCGAGCATTACGACCGATGCGCGGCAAGGAAGGACGAAGAGGCGTGAGTGGATAAAAAGGCACTTTATTGAGAAGTGCCGGAATATTCATGGATAGTACAGTCATCAAGCATGAGTAAATAGATATATAAAGGAAGATATGCGGCATCAACATGTAATGAGGAGTAATCAATCATGAGTAAGAGATATATAAAGTATAATATATGAGGCATCATCATGATATATGAGGTGTCAGGATTGAAGTGTCAAATGTCAGTTGGATCAATGTTAGTAGTTGGGCCCGGGAGGTGGACCCGAGGAGCCCTCAGCCCTATGATGGAGAGTTGGTGTATAGGGATGGTGGGTGGGGAAAAAAGTGTATGGAGGAGCGGAGTGTCTGGAGGCAGGAGGGCGAGTGGCTTGAGGCGGTGTGGGGGCTGGTTTTAAGGGAAGGAAGCGCGGGCGATTATGCAATGGCCAACGGCTGGAGAGAGAGAGAGGGGGGGGGGTCCTCCCTCGCCTCGCATCAACCGCAATGCGAGCAGTACGACCAAAACAACCGTCGCAAATAGTACATAATCAATTTACATTTCGATCTTTCTGTGTTTAATGCTGATTCTACTGTAGCATTGTCTGTAATTATCATTATAGCAGCTCCTTCCCAACAGGGACCCCAACGCTTTATGGCTGCATATACGGCCCACATTTCTTGTTCATTAATATGCGCAGCAAGTAGCCCATCATCTGGTTGATCGTAGTGGTGTTTAACAGTTGAACTTAGAGGATCTGCCTGAATTGGGTCAAAACAACCTATTAACCAGTCGGTGCCATGCATAGCTCCATATCCCCATTTACTGGCATCACTATAAATAGCTTTTATGGGCGCAAATTTGCTGAGTATTAATGCCTTGCCGTGTCTGCAAAGTCAATCCACCAATTCAAATCCTCCCTGAAACCCGCATTGAGTCTTACTTTATAATAAGGTTGAGTCACAGAGTTTACCAAGTCATATACTCTATGCGAAAAAGTTCGCCCACCACGCACGACTTCTGCGCAGTGGGCTAACATTCCAGCCAACCTTTCCAGTTCCTTCCTCGTTGCTTTCATTTTACCACTAAAAGAAGCCAGAATTCTCCGCAATTTCTAAAGTTTATTGGCCGGGAATGTTAATTCCAGCTTAACGGTGTCAATTAATATCCCTAAGAATTTTATCTTCCTACCTGGACAAATTAACTTCTTGTAATTTATGTGAAAACCTAATCGACGCAATATGGCAATTAATTTATTTTGCTGCTCCCTAGCCATTTCCCAATCTGAAGAAGCAATGCAAAAATCATCTAAGTAATTTACTATCTTCAAAATGCCTTCTCTATTTGCACAGCGAACTACAAATTCAGATATTTTTGAAAAAACAAAAGGACTTGATGACAGCCCCATGCATAACCTGTTGTCAAGCATGTAGTCCGGTTTTACTCCTATGTCATCATTAAATCCCCAAACCAACCCTTGCCTTGGCCTATCTGTTGGGTGTATAGCTACAGCTCTGTACGCATCTTTTAAATCGATCGTAGAAAGGTAATCACCGGCACTCATGTAATCAACTACATGGTCCACACTCTTGGTCGTAATGCTCGCATTGCGTTTGATGCGAGGGAAGGAAGGGACCCTTCCCCCGCCTCTCCTGCCGCCGCCCGGCTTTCTCACCTTCCCTGTCATCCCTCCCTCAGCTTTCTCCCGCCTCGCCCTTTCTCCCTGCCCGCCGGCTTTCTCACCTCCCCCGCATTCTCGCCTCCCCGCTCCTTCCCTTATAAGGCCGCCCGCCGGCCTCCTTCAGCCATTCGCCTTCCCGCCGTCCTCCCTGCACAAGCCCTCTCTTTTCTCCACCCACCCAACTCTGCTCACATGCTGGTGGAGGGCTCTTCGGCGCCCCTCACCCGAACATTTCAAGCTCCCCCGAGCTCATTACTCTAAGATACCTTCACCGCTCCTTATGAGCTTTCTTACTGCCTTGCTCTCACCGCATTTGACTTTTGTATATAGCTGCTTATTTGCCTTGTTTTGTGTATAGCTGCTTATTTCCCCTGTTGTTCTGAGGCGTTAAATAAACCGCCTTTTTCCCACCCCCGCCTTGCTTTCTTCCTTTTCGCGCATCATAATTGAATTTAAGAGCTACTTGATCCGTAAATTTATTTACCGAATCTTTTTTAGGCAGACTACAGTCTATTATACCCCTTCCGCCCCCTGTTTTTGGTATACAGAAAATATTATGTACGCAAAGTAGGGTGTGCGTCGTTCGGGAAATTATGCCTTGTTCTAGTTCAGCCAATAATTTTTTTGTTATAATATCTCTGTATAGAGTATTATGGATTCTTTTAAATTTAGTCTCATAATTTGCCTCACAATCCATATTTATCACGTGAAACCCGAACACCACTCCCCACAGGATATACATCCAATCAGGGTCAGTGTCCCCTCTCAGGAAGAGCTCACCTATAAAATGACATGGCTTTAACTGCACTAGGTTGCCTGCTATATAATGCGTACAGCTGCAATTACCGTTAACACAGTCATTCCTGACATTAATTATTTTCGGTATTGAATTGGGGTATTCTTTAATATGGACCTTCCAATAGCAGTAATCACCCCTAACTGTTTCTACATAGAGCATGTCCTCCCTACTTGCATCATTTTTATTTCTCCAATTATTTAGTATTCCATCGACTTGGCTTTTTACGCTATATTCAACTTTTACTTTATCGCCTGACACTAACGCGTTGCTGTCTTCGGGTTTGTATTGAATTGTATGAAGCGTATTAGCACATGCAATGTTGTCTGTACTATTTAAATGCTGCCCTAAACTTTTATCGTTCAAGTCATTCATTACACATTCGGCTCCCCAGACAGACACTATTCCATTGGAATTAGGTAACTCATCGAGGCTAGTAGCACATGTAACACTAATTGGATTGCTATTCGCACAACAGCCACCACCTAACGGCATACCCACCAGTTTAGCGCTGGCACCACATGAGTTATTAACACAATTAGGGTCATTAGGCACACCTGTAACATTACATGTTATAACATACCGCTGAAACTGGGCCACAGAAGGAAATTTATCAACACGAGAGGAAGCAAATTTTTGTCGTCTCTCACTTGAAATACGCACATACGCAGTATCAACCGTCTCTCATAAATGTTGTTTGCAATTACTAACACCACATTCCGTTGCAACATGTTTCATACGATATTTGAGCAGCCGGCTGCCTTCCCTTCGTGTCTTGTGTTCGGCAGTTCAGTCTTTAGCACAATTATATTTCTTGTGCCCTTTGCTGCCACATTTTGCGCACCAGTGCCCAAAATTACATGCGTCGTCCATTCTACTGCAGCCTGCCTCTTTGTTCCACCTAAAGCAACCCCGCTTTCCCGTCCTTCGTGTACGCATTTGACTTGCACACCGTGACGGTTGACTTTCTTGCCCGCATGTTGTGCATACCATAGTGGAACATCCCCACACCTGTGTTGCGGCTACTAAAAGCCGCAAAACCCTCTACCTCCGCCAATTTCCTAATGTCCTTGTCATACTCTATATGCGTGGAGTCATTAAAGTCATTCTGTCTGGCTCTTGAAGCCATGAAACATAGGTGTTCTAGGAAAGCACGGAAGTCCTTTACAGTTAAGCATTCAATGTCAAGGCACCAACGAATGGAAGCGGTAATTAATTCATAGCAATTTAATTTCTTCACCTCCTTTCCTAACACCGCATACCGTCCGAGACTCCACTTACTTCGCCGTCTTCTTGTACTGCTGGTGCTCCTGCTGCGCGAATCTGATGGAGTTTGTCTCCGTCGTCTTGTTCTTGACCTCTGTCGTCCCCTTGCCACTCCATACTCCAATGGCGGCTGCTGCCGGCGCCGCCATTGCACCGGCTGGTTCTCTTGGTCATCCTTCTTCCTCCAAAGGCGTCATGCTGAATAGACGCCCTTCCTGTCTCCTCTTCATGGTGTCTCGCTTCTCCTGCAACTCCGCTATGCATTGTTCTTTGGCCATGTCCGCAATTTCCTTGAGCAGCGCTGCCTCTTGGTCATCCAAACTGAGTGCTTGCACTTTTTCCACCAACTCTGGTGAACTTTCTAGAGAGACACTCCTCGACAAATCTTCCTCTATTGCTGCCGTGTGCCTTGTTAACTTTGTAGGTGGTACTTTCTTTCCTTTCTTCTTTCCTTTCATTTTCTTGCACTTATCAAGCTTGTGCGACAATCTGCACAAGTCGCAATACAGCATTCTAGAAAGGTCGCCAGCTAAATGCGCACGGTGGTCCTCCAAAGAAAAATGCGAGCGAAGTGACAGTGGTTTGAGTAATTTCCGCACCAAACATTTGGCGCCCCAATTGCGCGCATATAACGGGGTGGGTGCGCGAATCCCGAATACCCGCAATAATCATACAATGAATATGATATCAATATTGGAATTGCTCCGTTTCTTTATATTATTATAATACATTATAATACACATAAATGGACTTGACAAAGCATTGATTTTCTATAGCTGATCAAAGTCATATCCTAATGTGGATGGTACTATTAGAAAGAAGAAATATGAAGCTTTATTTTGCTTTAGATTTTATTTCAATTGGTGAACAACTTAGAACACACCAACAGATTGAAAATGATGAATTTTAAGCCTCCACACACAGATTATTGGTGGATTGGCAAGGCACTTGGGATACCTAGTACAACACCATATAGACATCAGTGACAACGCCCCATTTAGGATACCGTATCGCAGATTAATGGATTCTAAGAAGCAAGCCGTGGAGGACGAGGTGGCCAAGATGCTAGCTTCTGGAATTATTACGGACAGCACAAGTCCATACAGTTCGCCGGTTCACCTGGTTACCAAAAAAGATGGGACGTGGCGATTCTGCATAGATTATCATAAATTAAATGCTATGACGCGCAAGAACGCGTACCCATTGCCACGCATTGACGAAAGCCTGGATAGTCTTGGAGGAAACAACTGGTTTTGCACTTTGGATCTTCAATCGGGATACCATCAAGTCATGATGCAGTACGACGACCAGGAGAAAACTGCCTTCACTACTCATATAGGCCTGTATGAGTGGAAGGTAATGCCTTTTGGTCTATGTAATGCGCCTGCTACATTTGAGAAAATTATGGCAGAAATGTTGAACGGTTTGCTATTCACACACTGTTTAGTTTATCTAGACGACATCATTATATTTGGCGACGAGGTTAGCACTTGTCATAATAATTTACGTGAGGTATTTCTTAGACTTCGCAAATTTAAACTGAAACTTAAACCGTCCAAATGCCACTTGTTCAGACACGAGACAGAGTATGTAGGCCGCATTGTTTCCGGGGAAGGCATCAAAGCTGATCCTAAAAAAGTGGAGGCTCTAACCAATTGGCCTGCGCCTAAATCTCCTAAAGAAACAAAAAGTCTACTTGGATTCGCCTCGTACTATCGAGACTTTATCCCTCAATTCGCTAACGTAGTCGCTCCAATACAAGACATGGCTAATGTTAGCACGCAAGCCTTTGACTGGGGAGAACCTCAGCATATGGCGTTTATTGAATTAAAACGGCTATTTACAGATACACCGGTGCTCGGGTATCCACGGCCGACGAGGGAAGTTTATCTTGGACACTGACGCCAGCGCATTTGCTATTGCCGGTGCGCTAAGTCAAGTACAAGATGAGGTAGAAGTGCCTATTACATTTGCCAGTAACAGGTTAAGTGCTTGTCAACGGCGATATTGTACCACTAAAAGGGAGTTAATGGCAATTGTTGTATATACCAAAAAGTGGCGACATTATTTCTGGGACTCAGAATTCCAGATCCGTACTGATCACCACTCGTTAAAGTGGTTATTAAATTTTAAAGAAGCAGAGGGAATGATAGGGCGTTGGTTGGCTTGGTTGTCAGAATTTGGCCTAACCAACACGCAAATTACCTATCGACCCGGCCCGCAGCACATTAACGAAGATGCGCTCAGCCGCATTCCCGTCCGTCATTGTGGCATACCAGAATGCGAGGACTGTGGAGCGCACACGGCGGTTGTTGCATCTCTAGGTCAGGGTACATAAGTTGAAGACAATTTTAATTTCTGAAATTTGTCAGGCTCAAGCCACAGATGATACATGTTCAACAATAGTTACCTTGTTAAATACGCACACAGTGAGACCGCCAAAAGATCTCATGAGTGCGGAAAATATTGAAACTATTAAATTGTTGAATCAGTGGGATCAGTTAATTCTGGTGGATGGGTTGTTATGCAGAAATGCGCTTGACAGCGCTACCTTAATGACTCATCCACAGATCATCATCCCTTTTCTCTTACGGGAGGAAATATTGACATTCTGTCACTGCCATAAGACGTAGGCGCATTTTGGTCGGGAGAGAACTCTGGACAAATTGCACACGAGGTATTATTGGCCTGGCATGAATGCGCGTGTGCGGGATTGGGTTAAAACATGCCCGAAATGCGCAACAAGTAAACCTGGGCTGGGATTATCTAAAATGCCCTTACAGCAACAAATGACTGGCCAACGTTGGGGTCAGTTATCTTGTGATTTTGTCTCTGGTTTTAAACTTACCAGCCAGGGCAACTTGGTTATGTTGGTCGTACAAGACCATTTTACTAAATATGTGCAGGTCTACCCGTTGTGTAATCACAGGCTTTAGTAGATAATTGGGTGCTTATTTTTGGTGCCCCCATTTCATTACATTCAGATCAAAGTAGAGAGTTTGAGGCGGAGTTATTTCAGGCTATGCTCAAACTCATAGGCTGCTATAAAACCCGCACCAACCCCTACTGTCCTAGATCAAATGGGTTAGTCGAAAGATTTAATAGAACCCTAATTTCCGCACTGGCGTGTATGGTAAATGAAGACCAGAGCGACTGGGACTTGCAAGCAAAATACGTGGCACATGCATACAACTGCACAGTACATGCAGCCACTGGGGTTACTCCAAATACACTAGTGTTTGGGGAGGAATTACGCCTACCCTGTGATTTACAATTCAGAGTGTTACAACAGCACTCTGGCGATTCATGCACACCAGCTGTTATCAGATGGCTGGAGTGTTGTTTCCACAATGCATACGGAAGGGTTCGTAATAGTACAGGGAAGAGTATTCAAAGAAATAAAAATTCTTATGGTAATGCTAAATTCCCTAGATTTGTGGTGGGCGACTTGGTGCTTAGATACCATGCGCCGACAGCGAATATTAAACTCGCGCCTAACTGGGATGGTCCGTGGGAAATTTCTGAAGTCGTATCTGACACGACGGTTGTAATCCGAACCGACCATTTGGCGGCTCGTAAATCAAGCACAGGGCGTTTGAAAGTGTACACCACGCGCATTCTCAAGGAACGCGGCGATAAATTAATTAATCTACCCGATACGGCACAGACTTCTGAGCCGGCCCGGCTGTCGACCTCTCTCACCCGTGAGACGCCGATAGCAGGGCCTAGTGGCAGTTGAGGCCATAAAATATAAAAAAAGGCGGGAAGCGCCGCGTACATATGTGTATACTATGGTATGTAAAGTTATTAGCAAGTAATACATAATTTTACATACACGTATACTATGGTTTGTAAAGTTATTAGCAAGTAATACATAATCTTACATACACGTATACTATGGTATGTAAGGTTATTAGCAAGTAATACATAATTTTACATACACCTAGACTATTGTATGTAAAGTTATTAGCCAGTAAGACATGATGCGCGACAAGGAAGGAAGAGGAGGCGGGGTTGGAAGGAAAGGCACTTTATTGAGTGCCTCGACAGGGTATACAGGGTAGCAACTAAGAACAGGTCAAATGCTTGAATACAGGGTAACGACAAGGCAAGGAAGCTATACAGGGGCATAAGGAGCAACAACTTAAATACTTGACAGAGAGCTCAGAGGGAGCATGAGGAGCATATAAGCTTAAGGACTATGAGGAGCAGGGAGGGAGCTTGCAGTGTTCATCGTGAGGGGTGCACCGGGGAGCACTCCACCACAGGAAGGAGATGATAGTGTAGGGTAGGTGGGTGGAGAAG
This sequence comes from Branchipolynoe longqiensis, assembly GCA_030323885.1. Lineage (NCBI taxonomy): Eukaryota > Metazoa > Annelida > Polychaeta > Phyllodocida > Polynoidae > Branchipolynoe > Branchipolynoe longqiensis. The sequence goes on along the minus strand of CM059195.1, from coordinate 7,194,530 downwards.
AAACAGGAGCTTGAGCAGGGAGGACGGCAGGAAGGCGAATGGCTGAAGGAGGCCGGGCGGGCAGTTTATAAGGGAAGGAAGCGGGGAGGTAAGAAAGTGGGGAGGGGGAGAGAGAGCGCGGAGGGGAGAAAGCCGAGGGGAGGAAGACAAGGGAGGTGAGAAAGCCGGTGCGGCGTGGCAGGGGGGGGGAACCCCTCCCTCGCCTCGCATCAAACGCAATGCAAGCATTACGACTGATGCGCGACAAAGAAGGAAGAGGAGGCGGGGTTGGAAGGAAAGGCACTTTATTGAGTGCCTCGACAGGGTATACAGGGAAGCAACAGGTCAAATGCTTGAATACAGGGTAACGACAAGGCAAGGAAGCTATACAAGGGCTATGAGGAGCTCGGAGGGAGCTTGCAGTGTTCATCGTGAGGGGTGCACCGAGGAGCCCTCCACCAAGACGGAGGAGAGGGCTCGAGGGGCGGCCGAGGGGGCGAGGCGGGGCACGTAGGCGTGAACCGCCTCCGAGGTCCAGGTCCCCTGGGCCATGATGTCGGGCAGGGGGTCCCTTGCGCGATGGCAGGCTTGGGCGGCGCCGCGGGCGAAGAGGGAGGCGGTGTAGGCTGCGACGTCGAAGTTGGCCAGGGCGAGGGGGTCCAGGCCTCAGGCCACAAGGAAGGTGACATACTCCTCGGCCTGTCGTCCGGGAGGCGAGGCAGCCCTCTGGCAGAAAAGCGGCAGCACAGGTGGGAGCAACCGGTCCCTGCGCGCACAGGGTAGCACACGTAGGGGCGGCACAGAGCGGCAGCACAGGGTGGCAGCAACAGCAGCACACTTAGTGGTAGGAGGCCCATTGGCAGCAGCACAGTGGCAGCAGAGACGGGGGCAGCACACAGGGGTGGAGCGCGCAGTGGTAGCAGAGGTGGGAGCACAGGCGGAGGCAGCAGATGCGGTGCAGCATGCAAGGTGGCAGCACACGCGGGGGTAGCACAGCGGTGGACAGGGCGACCTGGGTGGCGGTGGGTCTGGCATGACTCCGCCAGCAGTCTGATGGTGACTGCGGTGAGAGCGTAGGCAGGGTGGCTGGAGATAGTTCCAGGGTGCCATGGCTGGGTGAGATGGGTGACCAGGGTGACCTGGGGCATGGGTGACCAGCAGTCTGATGGTGACTGCGGTGAGAGCATAGGGAAGGTGGCTGGAGATAGTTCCAGTGTGCCATGGCTGGGTGACATGGGTGACCAGGGTGACCTGGGGGCATGGGTGACCAGGGTAACCTGGGTGGCGATGGGTCGGAGGCAAGACTCCGCCAGCGGTTTGAGGCGTGACTGCGGTGAGGGTGTCGGCAGGGTGGCTGGAGGTGGTTCCAGGATGACCATCAGGCGACGGGGTTGGCATGGGTGACATGGGTGACCAGGGTGACCTGGGTGGTGGTGGGTCTGAGGCATGACTCCGCCAGCAGTCTGCGGCGTGACTGCGGTGGGGGCATAGGCAGGGTGGCTGGAGATAGGTCCAGGGTGCCATTGGGTGGGTGACATGGGTGACCAGGGTGACCTGGGTGATTGCGGGTCCAAGGCATGATTTCGCTAGCAGTCTGAGGTATGACTGCGGTGCGAGTGTCGGCAGGGTGGCTGGGGATAGTTCCAGTGGTCCAGAAGGGGGGCCTGAGGAAAGGGGGAGCAGGCGGCCAGAAATTTAGGTATGCCCGCGTCCCTGAGGGGGGGGGGGGGCGGTGAGAGATGGGTGCGGTGAGAGCGTCGGTCTGGGGCGGTGACATGGGTGAGGTGGGTGACTGGGGTGGCGGCGGGCCTGAGGGATGACTCCGCCAGCAGTCTGAGGCATGACTGCTTGACCCCACCAACAGTCTGAGGCATGACTGCAGTGGCTGGAGATAGTTCCAGGCACAACTCCGCCGGCAGTCTGAGGCATGACTGCGGTGAGAGCACAGGGGAGGCGGCGGCGGGTCTGAGGCGTGACTCCGCCAGCAGTCTGTGGCATGACTGCGTGACCCCACCATCGGTCTGAGGCATGACTGCGGTGGTTGGAGGTAGGTCCAGGCATGACACCGCTGGCAGTCTGAGGCATGACTGCGGTGGGAGCACAGGGGCGGTGGCGGCGGGTCTGAGGCATGACTCCACCAGCAGTCTGGGGCATGACTGCATGACCCCACCACCAGTCTGAGGCATGACTGCGGTGGCTGGAGGTAGTTCGAGGCATGAGTCCGCCAGCGGTCTGAGGCATGACTGCATGACCCCACCAGCAGTCTGAGGCATGACTGCGGTGGCTGGAGATAGTTCCAGGCATGACACCGCCGGCAGACTGAGGCATGACTGCGGTGGGAGCACCACAGGGGCAGCAGCGGTGGGTCTGAGGCATGACTCCGCGAGCAGTCTGAGGCATGACTGCATGATGCCACCAGCAGTCTGAGTCATGCACGCGGTGGCTGGAGATAGTTCCAGGCATGAGTCCGCCAGCAGTCTGAGGCATGTCTGCATGACCCCACCAGCAGTCTGAGGCATGACTGCGGTGGCTGGAGGTAGTTCCAGGCATGACTCTGCCAGCAGTCTAAGGCATGACTGCATGACCCCAGTGCAGTCTGAGGCATGACTGTGGTGGCTGGAGATAGTTCCAGGCATGACTCCGCCAGCAGTCTGAGGCCCGACTGCATGACCCCACCAGCAGTCTGAGGCATGACTGCGGTAGCTGGAGACTCCACCAGTGGTGTGAGGGGGGGGGGGGGGGGGGGGGGGCTCGGCCAGATGGAGGCCGTCGTGCAGGGTGGTGTACGGCACGGTAGTGGTGAGGGGCTGTCGTGCAGGGTGGTATACAGCACGGTAGTGGTGAGAGGCCATCGTGCAGGATGGTGTAGTGCAGGGTAGTGGTGAGAGCCCGTTGTGCAGGGCGGTGTAGTGCACGGTAGTGGTGAGAGGCCATCTTGCAGGAAGGTGTAGTGCACGGTCAGGGATAGTGCAGATGGGCCGGGGAGGCACCAACCGTGTGTAGAGGCGTGGGGAGAGGGATCGTCCTGCAGGCCATCCTGCAGGATGGTGTGTTGCAGGGTAGTGGTGAGGGGCCGTCGTGCAGGATGGCATAGTGCACGGTAGTTGAGAGAGGCCGTCGTGCAGGGTGGTGTAGCACGTGGAAGTGGTGGGAGGCCGTCGTGCAGGGTGGTGTAGAGCACGGTAGTGGTGGGGGGCTGTGTGCAGGATGGTGTAGTGCTCTGTAGTGGTGACAGGCCGTCGTGCAGGGTGGTGAGAGGCCGTCATGCAGGAAGGTGTAGTGCATGGTCAGGGATAGTGCAGATGGGCCAATGACAGTGTAGAGGCGCGTAGAGGCGTGGTGAGAGGCGAGCCGTGGAGATTAGTGTATTGCACGGTAGTGATGAGTGAGGTCGTCATGCAGGATATTGTAGGTCGGCCAGTGATAGTGTAGATAGTGTAGGTTGGCCATCGATAGTGTAGATATCCTTGGTGAAGAGAGCCAAAAGAAATGGTGGGAGCACCACAGGGGCAGCGGCGCCGGGTCTGAGGCATGACTCCGCGAGCAGTCTGAGGCATGACTGAGAAGAAACAGGAGCTTGAGCGGGGAGGCGACCAGCAGTCTGAGGCATGACTGCGGTAGCTGGAGACTCCACCAGCGGTGTGGGGGGGGGGGGGGGGGGGGGGGGCTCAGCCAGATGGAGGCCGTCGTGCAGGGTGGTGTACGAAACGGTAGTGGTGAGGGGCTGTCGTGCAGGGTGGTATACAGCACGGTAGTGGTGAGAGGCCATCGTGCAGGATGGTGTAGTGCAGGGTAGTGGTGAGAGCCCGTTGTGCAGGGCGGTGTAGTGCACAGTAGTGGTGAGAGGCCGTCTTGCAGAAGAGCTTGAGCGGGGAGGACGGCAGGCATTACGACCAATTCAGAAACCCCGTTGGCAGCAATGTTTTACCGTTACTAGCCCTAAAAATATGTAATGCATAATACTAAATTAGAACCTACGGTCAGGAACCCTTATGCCAGAAAACCAGGTCTAACTCGCAAGTAAAACAGACATTAAATGACTATATGAAAAATACCTGCATACAATATTCATGGTTTAAAAGTGAAGGAAAATACACGACACACTATAACAATATCTGTACAATTTATTGCTGGTAAAGCACAAACTAAACAAAGCGTATTAAAATAGTCAATGGTTGTATGGCAAAGCACATATTAAATTCCTGGAGATAGATACAAATATTACCTCTGCCAAAGCTAAAGAAAATTTTGAAAGTCTTATGACCATTCCCAAGGCAGTACAAGCAAACGTATTAAAATAGTTAACCACATGGTCGTATCTGAAATTTTCATTAAATCTTAATAACAGTCATTGCTAGAAATTTGTGTGGTAATTAATCCGACCCCTCCCCTGGTCTCAAACCGCGCCCCTGGTGGCTGTGGTGAGGACTGTTAATATGTAACATACGTGGCACAGTTCTATTTTACTATTAAATCTTCTATGTATATTGGAGACCGATACTATATAATATACCTCCTGAAAATGCGCAGACGCACATTGTTGTATAACATTCGCAAAGTATCCTCCTGTGACATTCAGCAAATAATTCCAGAATATGTAATGATATATAACCACCTCCTATACGAATTTTAGAAACATCGGCATCCCCATGACGTCACGGGTGCAGGTGGTTCGTATATTGTTGATGATATGAAATTCCGGCCGTTGACAGGTGTTCCATTTGACGTCACGGGTGCAGGCATTTCGTATGTGATGTCTAATATTAAATTTCTTTTTATATTAGTAGGGTGCGGATATGATGTGGATGGAATATTTCGTTAACATCGGTTAACAGAATTTACTCACCCGTATTAACAGTTAACAAATTCTTTTAACATCGGTTAACAGAGTTTGCTCACCAATATTAATGGTTACCAAAAATAAGAATAAAAACGTTATTCATGTATCTATAGTATAGCCTTGAGGTTGAGAGCATATTTCTTTAACAGCGGTTGGCAGCATTTACTCACCCGTATTCACGGGTAACTAATTCTTTTAACATCGGTGAACAGAGTTTGCTCACCAATATTAACGGTTAACAAAAATAATAATAAAAACGTTATTCACGTATCTATAGTATAGCCTTGAGGTTGACAGCATATTTCTTTAACAGCGGTTAACAGAATTTGACCTGATATGACCTTAGATGTTGCTAGGACGTAAAACAACAACAAACAAACAAACAAACAGAATTGCTCACCCATATTAACGGTTAACAAAAATAAGAATAAGAATAAAGAATTATTCGTATATCCCTAATATGATGGCATATTTAATAATGGGGGTATATACTCAATATGAAATAAAGAATAACCACGGGATCCAACTCCCCAACATCCATATTCGTGATGTTGTCAAACATATTTAGTCCAAACAAAAAGGAAAAGAAATGGACGCTTAGATAACATCGCGAACGGGTAGAGTTGGAAATATAATTTTGGGACGTAAAACAAAAGAAATTGTAGAAAATTAAATAATGCGCAGACACGCGATTAGAGCCACTAGTCGCTGATCGATAATTTATTATGGAATTAAATACATGATGTCTGCACATATAACGATTTCGATAAATATGAACAAAATCGGTCTATTTTGGGCGCGGGCAGCCGCTGGCCCCGTCGCCATGGAGAACTAGAGTCTTCATGACATCATTAGCGGTCATAACCAGGGCAGCTTGCGGTTTCCTGCCCAAACGCGGGCATGCCATCGGTCGACGGCCCACAGGAACGCGCCACCTTGTCTGGCAAAGCCACACTGCGGATCAGTCCTCATCCAGTTCCTACTGAGTGAGGACCCCCCCTTACGGCTTTTCGCTCTCCAATTCAGGTACGTTGTCGTTTCACCGGCCTAAATTTGTGTAGGTTGGTCTCGCTTGCGGTAGTTTCTACCTACCTCACCAAGGGTCTCGACAACTATCTTTTTTTGACGATACGGTTAACTACAAAAACTTTCAATAGTTTAAAACTAAACTCGTTCGTGGTTGGGGGACGGGTACTGCACCTGATCGCATTTCAGCAGTCAGGCCTGGTAACGGCCACCTCCGCCGCAGGAGTGTCGGGTGAGGGCCCCGAGGAAAACCCAGAAGTATGCAGTATACTAAATAGTGAAACCGGGGACATCCATGTCCTACCGGTTATAGATTGGAATATGATTCCAAGAGCCGAGAGGCTCAGACATAAACTATCCTTGGTGATAGAATTAGAAGATAATTCCGAGGCTCAGGCTGAGGATACTTCTATCCATTTCGCTGAAACCCCTTCATGGGCAGACAGTGGTGACAAGGCACCTCACGGTACTCCAATGGAGACTGAGGAAGCCTTTACAGTAGTCCCCGGACGTCGTCCAAAGGACATAAAGGATGATGAGCTTACCACCTCATCTCAAGGTAAGTCAAATAATTCTGATCGACTTTCTAAAGTACAGGTACCAGTCGCGGCCTCTTCTAGCCAGGAGAAAATGCGGCCGGGCGCATCCAGCAGTGCTACATCGCCAGCTGGAAAAGTTGTATGGCGCTCGCCTCGCAAGAAGGCTGTTGCCAGTCGGCTGTTCAAGCAGCCCGCTCCCCAGTCATCTGCTGAGGAATCTTTGTCATCCATGGAGTATGCGTCAGACGAGGAGGATTTACTTCCCAATGACCCAACTACGGATCCAGACTTTGGGGTGATGGCTGCGCGTCTACCAAGGCTGGAATCAGGTGAGCTGAAATGGGATAGCGATATTCCTTCTGCCACAATTCCTCCAAGGTTTCCCCATCTGGTTAACTGTGTTTATAATAAACAAACTCTTGGGTCCATTCCTATGAAGAAAGCGGCCGAATTGGGGTTAGTGCAGGAATCTGTCATGGGGGATAGATATTTCGACCCCCCTCACCCTAAACGTAGGTGAGCAATGTATATGCTACCTCAGACGCCTACGGGCAGATGTAAGTTGCGCCTTCCTCCTATCAGTAGGGATACTGGGGGTGCTTCTGATGAAGAAGACTGGGTTGATGCTCATCAAACCGTCCTTCAGCCCTATGTAAATCAGCTAGATACAATTATAACTGCTAAACATGGGTTAACAAAGTCAGAATACCAGAAGGTCGATATTGCGCACCTTAAGTTTATTAGACACACCTTCCGATCTAACGACAGGTGCGCATTTTGTAAATATTTCCTGCACCGCGGAACCGCTCTGCCGGAAAATATTAAAACTCCCCACCTTCGTTATAAGCGTTGGGATGTATTAGCTCGTCACATTTGCAAGGAGCACCTGTATACTGTGGCTAGGTGGTCGTGTGACGATCACAAATCCACAGCTTGTCCGTTTGCTAAAGCAAACCACCAGCCCTTTGAAACCAACAGGAGGGCCTCATGTTGAGACATCTTATGTTGTACGGCATTTGCGCCAAGATGGGACACAAGCACCCACAATCTACCATCAGGCGGCTGGCTAGAGTAGCAAAAGATCCTATCCTTTCTGCTAAATGCCGGTTCACCTATGAGCCAGAGCTCAAATGTCAGCGGCATCGCCAGGATCACCTTGAGACCTTACGACTGCCACGTTTTGAACACACGCTTGCCGTGTGTATGTATGGTGGGGAAACACCAAATGAGAAATATTATTTCTCTACAGTCCGTCGCCATTTACAGCAGCGGATGGATAGGGAGGCAGGCATCCCCAGCCGCCCTTCCACTTCTACTGGCCACGGTCAAGGCCGTCCCACATCAACCAAGGGGACGTCCAGCAAAAGCTGCCCCGCGCAAATTCATGGCGGAAAAAGTAGAACCAAGTATTTCATATGCCTCGGCCGTGGTGGATCCGCCAACAGAGGATCCGCCTTTGGAGAAGACTGCTCTCCCAGCCGTGCTCTGGGAGAGCAACTCCAGAATTATGGCGAGAAAGAAAGTGCACGACTAGCTGCACTGAAACCCGCACCATCAGCTGCTGCAGGAGCCCCACCGGCACCACGCACAGCCACCAAATCTTCCAAGCGCAAAATCGCGCAACCACCGGACCCCAAACTGGCTACAGTAGGGCCCGTCAATGCTGCTGTCCGTCGAGATCTTAAACGCCGGGCTGCGGAAATCATTGTCACCTCGCAAGAGCGCGAACCCGCCATCGCGGAGAATTCCTTCTCCCTGGTTTAACCCCGGACACGAAAAGACGTTTAATTGAGCGGTACGAATGCTTACTGCCTACAGTCCAAGAGGCCTTGCAGATGGACTCCAGCACCGAGTCCCAGCAGGCCATGGACATGTTCAAACATATGGTGGGTGACATGGCCACATTCTGGGTTAACCGCTTGGAATCGGTCACGGTTAACCGCACGTATGGTATCTGGGAGGCTCCTAACAAGCAATTCCAGGAATCTTTGGCAGAGGCGCAAGCAAAAACCCGCGCAGCAGAGGACAGCTACCGCTTCATGATCCTCCGACATGAGCAGCAAATGCGCAAGTGGGAAGAGATGAACATGAAGTTCTCCTTCGCATTTGGAATGCCTGCTTTAAAATGGGACGGGAATCCTGATTATCTTGACCTGTCCCGTGTGTCAATGGCTAAGCTAAGTGCTAGCATTCCAGCAGATTTACCACCTTCCCAGGTGACTGCTGGGGATCATCAGCCAGCTCCAGCAGATGCGCCCGCATCTACTCCACCGCCACCACCACCACCACCACCACCACCACCATCACCTCCAAAATGGCAGCCAGGGAGCTACAAAACCGCTCCCATGGTGCCATATGTTGCACCTGCGCCATATGTTGCACCTGTGCCAGAGGTGGCACCTGTGGTTTCCCCTCAGGGAAAGACTCTTACCTCTAAGGGCAACTCATCATTGTCTGGTCCATTGATACCAGCAGCACAGGATAGAATTGAGGAAACCCTGTGCAAAATTACCGCTGCCTTCAACTTAACGAAGGAACGTCTGCAGGCATGGACAAGACCAACCAGGAGTCCAGGGACCCGGAGGGAACTGCCACGTCTCCTTTTTCAATCTCGGTACCCACTGATGGTGTAGCAGCCACCTGTACTACCTTGATCGAGTTTTCCTCCGACGAGGAAAGTGATCACGACGGCGCATTTTCTGATGTGACCGTCATCAGTCCTCCCCCAAGTCCACAACCAATGGAGATGGGTGAGTCGCTGGGCGTATTAGTAGATTATGCATCCAACTATTCGTCCCTTGAGGGTGACGACGAGGACCCACTCCCCCCTGGGGATGAGGGCACCTCCTAAATTTAAAAAAACTAATACTAGGTATTAGATAAATAGTATAGGCTAGCCCTATATAAAATACATACCCTTCAGGGTATATGTGCTACTAAATAAATATATATATATATATATCAATAAATAAATAATATTTCATAATCAAATATTATTGATAAATAAAATGTATATATATAACCAAAATAATGTAGTACTCCATGATAAAGTATACTAACATTACATAAGCTCAGCCTATGGCTATCATTGATTCCATTCAATAATATAAATATTATTAATAAATATTGATAATATTCAGTAATATAAATATTATTAAATGAATAATCTTCAATAACAATTAACTATTTCGGAATTTATTCCAAATTGGGGGGGGGGACAACTATCAGGTTTAATATGTAATATAACGTTTAATTTATAGTAGAAAAAAATTGGTAATTACGTCAAAATAGCTTGATCCTCTGTTACATGATATATCTATGTACTAATACTTTCTTTTTTTTAAATTTCCTTTCATACGCATTTCAACATAACATAACACCATGCCCTGGAGCCCCGGCTTTCACCATCGGTCGTGCGCGGGTTTTGTGGGGGAAGCAGCACGCGCATTCCAGGACCACGCCCATCCCCAGCAACCAGGACGGCGCCAGCGTTGGGCCTGGAATACGTAGCCTCACGAACCCAGCCGTCGCTCCAGTGGACTCCACCGGGTATCGTCTATGGGTACATATCTATTTAGGGTATTTCCGGGCACAAGGGAATTATCTATATTAATTGGGGCCATTACACCTACATATCTTGTCCACACACACCACACTATACATGATATAATTATTAGTAATTAGAATCAAATATTTCTCTTAATGTTTCGCGTACTAGATATCATTAAATAAATAATAACAGAGGATCAGCTAGGGCACTTGTAATGAATAAACGTGACTAATTAATTTCTGGGCTAATTTAATTATAAGTGGGACACTAGTAATAAATTCTCTCTGAGGGCAACAGCATGGTTTTAGAAAATTTAAACGTAACTAACCATTTATAGAAAAAGAATGAAATTGGGATCACTAAAATATATATATTAAAAATATATATAATAAATTAAATGTAAAACAAATTCTCACACATACATAACATCTATATATGTTATCCTTAATGCGATTCATATCAGCCAGGTGGAAGTGGCAGAGGTCTTTCTAAATTTTTAAAATAAAAAATATGTTACCATAGTTATTGATATTCCAAATTCAACCATGTCACTTTTCTTCTTAGTAATGAAAGTTAAATTGCTACTGTAACTTAGTGTAAGCATAACCAAATTTAGTACTCCCTAATAAACCCTCACACACCACCACCCGGCCAAAATTTAATATAAGTCTATTCCAAATTTCCCTACATATAAAAACGTTGCAAATTTCACTAAAAACTAATAAAAAATTTAACAAAGCGTGACACCTTATACTATAAAGGGGCATTGTCACATTAAAACAACGTAATCTGATGTGAAATAGTGTACATATTTGTAGTTACGCCTATGTAATCCAAGAAAGATTAATGAGCAAGTGCGCGACATGCTCGAAGGGTGAGCCGCGCATTGTCTCGTTATAATAACGCAACATAATATAAAATACTGTACATATTTGTGGTTACGCCTATGTAATCCAAGAAAAATTAATGCGCAAGTACGCGACTTGCTCGAAGGGTGAGCCATGCATTGTCTCGTTATAATATCGTAACGTAAAATATATATTGTGCAGGTGCGCAATTTGCTCGAAGGGTGAGCCACGCATTGTCTCGTTATAATAACGTAAAATAAAATATATATTGCGCAGGTGCACAATTTGCTCGAAGGGTGAGCATATTGCTGGCATATTATTGCCCACCACATTGTAACTAGAGACAGATTCTTATTTAAATTATCAGCAATTCGCTCTGAGGGTAACAGCATGTGAGTCAACATATTAATGATTTTTCTTTTCTAATAATTATAAATATTTCCCCCAATTTTGCGCCCAATTATTTAAAAAAAAAAAAATCCAGCTTCACCGCACTGTTTACAGATAGTTCTGGTATAAAAGTCATTTCTATTTTTTAATTTTTTTAAAAATTTGTTTTTAAAAAAAGGGGAGAGGGGGATTTGGGGGTCACGCTGGCTTTCCGTGTATGTGTCCGGCTGGAACTGGTTCTTGTAACGGTCCTGGTAGTTGGCAGTCCTGGTATGCCAGCTGATCTTCCATGACAATGATGATAATATTCACTCACATGCTCTGTTCATTCATGATCGACAATCCAAAGTTATCAGATTTTACCTTCGAAATTGTACTATGTGTTTAGATCTTCCTCAAGCAAAAGAACTTAGGTGTATTCCATCCCTATGGAACAAGAATTGGCTAGTATCATCCCCTATGACAACATCAGAACATGTAACATCATGAGTTTATCCCACCCCTATGGAACAAGAACCGGACAACGTCGTGTCTTATGACAAGAAAGAATATGCCGTACTACAAGATGTAGCAGATGGGTGACACTATTATAGCCCATCACAGAAGACAACAGTTTGATCTCCCTCATGAGTTTAATTCATCCCCATGGACAAAAATAGGTGAGAGTCGTCCTATGACACTTCAAGATGTAACATATTGAGCGTCATTACTATAGCCCACTACAGTGTCATCTCACATCAGAAGATGTGGAATGCCACTGCATTACAAGAAGATAATACCCCTAGTATCATCAAGAAAAGAATCTTCCCTTGTAACTATAGTTTTAAGCAGAGTTTAACAGGCCATGTGACTGTACGATCCAACACAAGTTTTATGTGGCCTATCCACCAGGTAAGTTTCATTCATTTGAATAAATTTAAACAAAATTTAACATTTAAGGAACTCTCAGTCAAACCTCAAAGAATTTTGTTTTTAGTCATCTCTTGTATCATTTTATATTATCAATAGCAAAACATTTATGCAGTGTAATATAGTCTAATGTCTATACAATTTTAGCAATATTAGTTAATTAATAATAATAGTATGATATAATGCAAAAAGTTGCTTATGATCTCAAAAAAATATATATGTTAATTACTCTTCAGCCCTGCTGAGTTACAGTTGCACTTCCTCAAGTTAAAGAAACATATAAGAAAAAATAAATTTAACTCTTCAGTCCTACTGATTTCAAAATAACAAATGAACGTAAATGCATCTATCTGTCCTGTAATGGAGTTACAGAGTAATTAGTCCATGCCATTTTTAGTAATCAGAAAGTCATTCCCCAATAGTTGAGAGTTGTCGTCTTACTGCCATCAGTTACTTCCCTTCATTGTGCAGCCTGCTGAAAATCAATTACACTTCCTCAAGCCAGATATGTGAATCATCATACATAATTATCACTCAGGACACGGATCAGTATATAGTGGTAATTTTAATTCGTTTAAGGTTTTGGGTTACATAGTGGATGGTATTCTTGTTACACATGTTTCTGAGTCAGGGTAATGTTCGAGCGCTCAGCCTTATTATAGCTGGGAGGGTGGGATGGTTGAATAATCCAGGCTAAGGCTCGCAGCAACCACGCGGCAGGTTCGGGTTCACTGGCGGAAGTGAGCTGCTCCGAGCTCCAGGTTAATGCCAGTGTAATCCGCTAGGGGTGGGAGCTGCTGGATTTAGAATATAGGTGGTGCCACCATCGCATAGAGTTCAGTGGTTAACGTTTAAGCGGTCCTGAGTTCCAAATTACCCATGTTGCTCCGCAACATGAACAATTATCACTCAGGACACGGATCAGTATATAGTGGTAATTTTAATTCGTTTAAGGTTTTGGGTTACATAGTGGATGGTATTCTTGTTACACATGTTTCTGAGTCAGGGTAATGTTCGAGCGCTCAGCCAAAGGTAGTGGAGAGCGTGAAGGGACATGCCCTGATGGCATTACGGGGCACGTATTGGTGGACCGCAGATGATGTCCAAGTGCCGAATGTCTGGATGTCGTCCAGGCTGGCACCGAGGGCCGCGCACGCCTGTGCGCCCCCTCGGCGGAGGCTGTGCAGGGTCACACTGCGTGGCGCAGGGTGGCCGGATGAGGCGAGTGCCAGTCGTATGACGGCCAGGAGGGCGTTGGGGCGCAGGGGCATGCCCGATGTGGTGATGAAGGCTGGGCCTTGTTTTTGGAGGGGGGCGTTTTCAGCGTAGGCACGCCATGCGGCGACCGGGCAGAAGGGTGACCCGGGGATCGCCGGCACCGCTATGTCGAGGTGCTCGCCAGATCTCCATCTCGTCTTCGTCGACGCGACGTGGATGTTGATGCCATCGTTAGTTAGTGTAACGTCGGCTGCCCGCAGTGCGTGTCTGCTTTTTCGGGCATCGTTTGGCTCCAGCAGGTTGGACTGCCTGAGTATTGTGAAGTATGCGAGCAGTGTGGCTGCCTTCAGGACACGTCCGTTCGGTCCGGACCGTGATAGGAACTCGACAATGTTCTTGATGTCACACGGTGTTATTGGCAGGGCCTGTGTTGGTACATGTTGTGACGATCTCTGTATGCCCCTTTTCATGAGTCCCACGGGGTACGTGTCGAACGCGTCGTGCACTCCTCCAACCGCGCGCACCCATGTGCGCGTGCCGCTGAGGTAGTTGAGTACCGCGCCGGGGGTCTTCAGCACGTCCGATAGATGTAGTATGTAGGACAGTATCATGTACTGCGTTGGCCGGGATGGTTGGGCTGCGTGTCGAGTGAGGTATGCGATGTACGTCGTCACCTGTCGGTTCTTGTTCTTCCAGGTTCCGGGAGCGAGGCCGTCCTGGATCTTCTTCATGAGTCGCTCGTGGTGTTGGTCGGAGAAACCTGGGGATGAGAGGCAAGATGTTATGGGGAAGAGCCAGGTTATAGGCCGGGGGTGAGTACGTGGTTGAAGTCGACATGGACCTGTACTAGGCCGCGGTGCGCCAGCATGCCTTGGGCTGTCTGGCGAGCCGATTCGTCGTTGTGGCGCCTGCTTAGGGCGTCCGCTAGCACAAGGTCCTTTCCAGGCTTGTGATGCACCTGTATGCTCGTGCTTAGAGTGGCCTCGAGGAGCCATATTTCCCTGGCGCACGCCGTCAGCACCGGGTCGCGGCCCTTCCCGTCGGCCATCACTTGTTGTGACGCCGAGTTATCGGTGCTCACTTGTATGGTGTGTTGGTGTGGTCTGAGTGGTAGTAGGGCCTTGATCGCGGCGACGAGGTTGAACGCCTCTAGTTGGGCGATGGTCATTGTCTTTCTCGTGACTTTTTCGGGATACCTTTCGGCGTAGTAGTGGGTCGGTGAGTGGGCTCCAGCCCCGGTGAGGGACGAGTCACACTCTATGTCCCAGTTGTTCTTGGGGTTTTGGTGCAGCAGTACGTACCCGTTGTAGGCCTCAGCGAATTTGTCGAACCACGCGATGTCCTGGAGCATCTCCTCCGGCATGGTGTGCTTGCCGGTCATGGGTGCGTTCCTGAGTGCTTCGAGGATCCTAGAGATGAACCTTCTCGCGGGTCTGACGCACTTTGCGACATGCTGGAGCCTGCCAACGAGTCTCTGTATGTCGCGCCTCGACGCCTGCTTCCCAGCCGTCCACAGGCGGCACTCGGTGAGCACCTCATCGAGTTTGTCTTCTGGTATCTTGACCCACATTCGGTCGGTGTTAATGTGGAAGCCCAGCCACTCGAGCTGTTTCGTGGGTGGGACGCATTTCTGGGGTGACAACTCAAGGCCCAGTGTGTGTGTGGTGTGTAAGAGGTCTTCATACGCGTGTGCGGCCTGGTGTTTGGTTGCGGCGGCCCCGACAAAGTCGTCGAGGTAGCACAGTATGTGGTGTCCCTTCTTTCTCATGAGGTGGACCACTGCGTTGGTCGTTCGGGCGCAGGCCATCGATGATGTCCTGCATCCGAATGGGGGCGCTGCGTCGATGTAATATCGTCCAGCATACTGTATGCCGAGTAGTGGTGTCGAGAGGGGGCACGTGCGCAGCTGCCTGTACGCCCTTGCTAGGTCGGCGCTCCATATGTATGACCCGGGTCCGAGTCGTGTCACCTCTTGCGCCAGGTCAAGCATGCTGGGCAGGGTGTATGACATGGGGGCGCCTTGGTACTGCGCTCTCCTTATTCCAGCGTTCACGCTGGCTTTTCCTGGGTATGATAGTTCGACAACCACTCGCCTCGATTGCGAGTTCCGCTTCGGCCTGGTCATTATTGGGCTGATCTGTGTCCATGGCTTGAAGGGAGGTTTGTTGAATGGGCCTAGGAGGGCACCATATTCGACCTCCTTCCTCACATATTCGGCAATATGGACGTCGTGTGCAGGGTCCTCCGCGTGGTTGGCGGTGGCGGGGACCGGTGGCAGTGGTGATGTATAGTCCACCGGCCAGCCAAACTCCAAGAAATCCACAACCTGTCGGTCGTGGTAGTCTTTAAGGAGGTGCCGCCACGCGGGTATGTTCAGGCCTGATGGTATCGGTATGCGCATCCCCATATAGTTTGGGAGCGCGCATCTACGGACAGTGTCGTATAGGTTCATCTATGTGGTGTTGTTCGTCCATAGTGCTTTTATCGTGTGGGGCCAGATGTCGTGTAGTATGAATCTGTATGCCGTTGGTGTTAGTGGGGAATTGTATGGTGGGGCTAGGTCGTCCCCATCATCGTACAGTATGGTATCTATGTCATCTGGCTGGTGGTGACATAGTAATCCGTCGGTCTGGTTTGTGGGTGTGTCGGTGGTGCTAGTGTATCCGTTTATCACTAGCGGTTCTATCGGGGTTGGCGTCGATCGGGAGTGTGCTTCCGTCGAGTGCTCGTTTGGGCGTCGTGTGGATGTGCTGGTCGCTGCAAGTGGTGTTATGACATTGCAGGGTCGTGTTGTATTTGTTCGTGTTTTTGTGCCAAGTCGTTGGTTTCTGATAGTTTGTGGTTGTGGGGCGGTGTGTGTGTCCGTCCGTCCGTGTGCATCTGTCCGATCGGTCACCATCAGTCCATGGTTGCTATCATCCTCTGCAGGTTGGTCGTTGGCACCGGCTTGCGTGTGTGGTTGGTTGGTGGGTGTGGGTTCCGCGCTGGTTGCGCCGTTTGTTGTGACAACAAACGCACGTGGTTGGGGGGCTTGCGCAGTGGCTCCACCTTCCGTCACGTGGCGGTGTACGGTTGCGGCTTTCTCTGTAGCGTGGTGCGGTGTGTGTGTAAGTAGGTCAGTGTTGTTGTCGTGAGTATTTTTTGTTATGGCATCGAACGCACGTGGTTGGTTGGCTTGCGCAGTGGACCCACCTTCTGTCACGTGGCGTCTTGCGGGTGTGGCTTCTTCTGTGGCATGGTGCGGTGTGTGTGTAAGTAGGTCAGTGTTGTTATCGTGAGTAGTTTCCGTGTGGGTTGTTGCCGGGGTGTCCTCGCGGTACCCACCGTCGGCTGTGTATGCTGCGGTATCCGTGCCGTCGCCATTTGTTGTGTCGGTTCGGCCGCCTCTTAAAAATCCGCCTTTGTCGTACCTTTTTCCGTACCGTTCTTCCGATCAAAGAACCTTCTCTTATTCTGGCATTCTTTTTCTGGGTGTGGGTTTGCCTTCGCATACTTAGTGGCACACCATGCACACAGGTGGCACTTCCTGTCGGGCTTTATCCCGTGGGATGTGGTGAAGCCGCATTCTTCTGCCCAGTTCCACTTTGTGCATGGCTTCCCATCCGTGTCTTTATTATATACTGGGCGGACGTATTCCGATCTCTCCGATCTGCCCGTCGTGCTGTCAGTCTTCCTTGCCGTGTTATCGTCGGTGTTGGTTCGGTGTGTCTTTTTACCGTCGAGGCGCGTGCCCTCTACACACGCGTCCCGTTGAACATCTTTGATGGCGTATTGGTCTGCCCATCCGTGCGGCAGTCGCCCATCCGCGATCATAGTGAAAATGCTTTCCGACCACCGTCGGCAGGTGGGCCAGTCATAATGGGTCGCCATGGTTGCTAATTGTAACTGATGGTCCAGGAGGGGTTCTCTCCAACTTGTGGGCATCACCTGATCCTTGATCATGCGGCACATCGCAGCCACGTACTCAGCCCATGTCGCCTGATCAAGCCCTACTTTTGTACTCCGGTGGCCTCTGATGACATATCTATGGGGTGCTATGACATTATTACCTTGCTCGTCTCCTAACGCGGTCCCAGCTGCCGCCAGCAGCTCATTGACCACGTCGCTACGATCATTTTCCTCCTGGTCACCAGCGGACGCAACATCGTAGAAGGGGTTACGGGTTGTAGCACGATCACGGGCAATGGCAGCGGGAGTACGAAATGGGTTGACAAATGGAACGAACTCACGTTTTTTGGTTGTGTCGCTTGGCGTGGCGTAGTAATATTGTTCGGGACGCGTCGCGGCCGGTGGGTGGCTGTCATTGGTCCGGTCGCGGCTGCCGCTCCGCGTCCTCCTCCTGCTGCTGGTGGAGCGACGCCTGCTACGGCTGTGGGCCGGCCACGTGGTCTGGGGACGCGTCTCGTGGCCGCCATCTTGGATTTCCGCGCGCGGCGTGCTGTTTCGTCGCTTGCTCGTCGCCGAGCGCTCGATGTCGTCGAGCCGCTCGGTCATCTTTTCTAGCTTCTCGTCCATCTTTTCCTGGAACCCATTGAATGCTTCCAGTAGAGCAGACGAGTCGGATTGCCTCCGCTTTCCGGCTGTCCTGTCTGGGCAGTTCGGTGTGCGGCCTTCCTCGTGGCGTTCCTCGGTGCGGCTAGATCTTGACTGTGTTTTGTTTGATGTTTCTTCGCGTAATACTACTGATTTAGGTCGTCCCCGGGTTCTCTTAACTGTGGGGGGCGCTGGTGTTGTCGGTGGGGTGTCCTCCCTTTGTCTTTTGGTACGTGTAGACGGCATTTTCCAGGTATTTTGATGAATAATCCAGGCTAAGGCTCGCAGCAACCACGCGGCAGGTTCGGGTTCACTGGCGGAAGTGAGCTGCTCTGAGCTCCAGGTTAACGCCAGTGTAATCCGCTAGGGGTGGGAGCTGCTGGATTTAGAATATAGGTGGCGCCACCGTCGCATAGAGTTCAGTGGTTAACGTTTAAGCGGTCCTGAGTTCCAAATTACCCATGTTGCTCCGCAACATGAACAATGACAATCATAGGTCAACTATGCCTAGTATACCTCTAGATAATTCAATAAGTATATGATAAAAAATAATAATCATATTTTTAAGATTAACTGTGCCCAGTTCACCTAAAAAATACTGATCATTTTGACAAAAACAAATGTTTGAAGATCATATCAAAAAAATATATATATTAGTTCAACTCATAGCTTTAGATCTGA
Source organism: Branchipolynoe longqiensis (assembly GCA_030323885.1). Lineage (NCBI taxonomy): Eukaryota > Metazoa > Annelida > Polychaeta > Phyllodocida > Polynoidae > Branchipolynoe > Branchipolynoe longqiensis. The sequence goes on along the minus strand of CM059195.1, from coordinate 7,176,017 downwards.
TCATCTTGCTCTTGCAAAGTTAACATAACATATTTATAAAACAAATTGTGAAATCCCTATAATTATTTTAGCTGACCTCCCAACGAACAGTTGCCTTTGTAAAAATAATTCAGTTCATTCAATACCCTAGGCATTCCTGTTACCTCACCAGGTATCTTCTCCACTTGATAAGCAGTAGAAAGCAAATCATGTCTCGCTCAGCAAACAATAGGGAAGAAAAAGGAAGATTCTTGCAGATCACTCGATCAGAATGAAAAAGATCTTCATGTCAGACATTACTTAAAATCTCCTGACATTCAACTAATGTTTTTGCTTAGCGGAATATTTTTGAAAAGTTTAATATAGAATAGAACTTCCACAAGAGTACCTATACGTTCGACCTCACAATTGAAATTAAATGCAACGATCTGTCTTGAACCTGGGGTCAGAAAATCCCATAACTACCACAGTTACTTCCCTTCACTGTGCAGTCATGCAGTTACTTCCCTTCACTGTAAAGGTTTCTGTCTGGAAAATACGGATCAGAAAGTAATTTATATCAAATTGTAGTGTACAAGTATCAACTCTCTGCTTAGGTTTTTCATCCATATGAATCACAATCAAGAACATTAGTTATTTTTATTTTTAAATAAATAATTTCTTTTATAATATATATCACATTATTAAGTAATATGAACATATAGAATAAATTTCTTACTAGAAAAATAAAAAAATGTTTTAAAAAGTTAATTTAAATGTCTTATTTCATAATGTTATATCCATTTATATGTATTGTAATACACATAATAACATATAATAGATACTTTAGATGTCTTAACTAACTTAGTTCATGCTTCTAAGTATCATAGTTAATTAGTTATGCATTTATTAGCACAAAAACATAATACATGGAGTTTACCAAAGTTCCAGTCAATGACGAAATGCTTCCGCCTAATCTCGTCAACCACCACGAAGATTAGCCACATTTTAAGACAAATCGTTCATGTTAATCGCCTCGGTGAATTATCTGTAACTACTGCTTCATTTCTCCCACTCGAGTGGTACAGGTTCGATGAAAATGCCTATATTCATAGTATAGAATAGAATCTTAGCTTGCGAGAATTTAATAGAATCAATA